>PVLD010012872.1:0-61665 GCA_004027595.1 Dinomys branickii | reverse complement strand
TTCATAAGAAGTTCTGACAAACTTTTGCCCAGAGAATTAGTGTAGGGAGTGGCCGATGCTGGGAACTGATCACATATGTGGGGCAAGGCAAGGCCAGTCAGAGAATGAAGATTGCCCAAAGTAATCAAGCTCCTTCAGTCCTGAAACACTTTGCCTGAGACAGTTCCAATCATTAGTCACTAGGCAACATTGTGTTATGTGATATTAACTTTGTCAATTGTATAAATAAATGCCCCTGTGGTCACCGAGCAGCTCCATTCCTCCCATCAGGAGAGAGAGGTCTCCACCTGACCTCAGCTTTTGTCTCTTTATTTCTTCACCCTCTCACTGTTTTTCCCGAGGAATATCAAGAGCTGTGCTGGTTCATAGCAAATTAGTGATAATTAAGCACTAGGAACACACATACGTAGACACACTCTCACACACATGTATATGCACATGCTCTTGGAAAAAATCCATAAACCTAAAATAATGGAATTCTTTAAAAATAACTCCATTCTCCAGAAAACAAGCCAAAGTGATTATATACTGCTTCTTTATAGCCATCTGCTGTATGGAAGGCTGGACTGTAAGGTAATAAACAACACCTGTTGGATTGTTTCATCCATTCCAGACACAGCTGAGACAGTAATTAAAAGTAACATTCCATTCGCAGCCTACCTGGAGTGTTCAGCAGCCTGGACATCTTGCAGAAGTAGGAGACGTACTGCTCACAGTACTCAGCGCTGCTGGTGATGGCACTGATCTGGTCCATCGAGGCGCTGTAGATGAGCTGGGTCACCGAGTATTTCTCTGGGGTGTAACCGACCACGGTCGTTGGCATCTGCAAGTTGTGGGACACGATGGTCCACACTTTGTCCTCTGTGGGCAGAAAAAAGAACAGGACGATTGTTCCTTAGTCTGCAAATACTTCTTCAAATGTCAGGAAATCATTGGGCTGTACTTTTAACTGGCATTTCCGCTGAACTGCTGTAGAATAGAGTTAAGGATAGAAATTCTTAAAGTGGTCTTTTCTCTTTTTAAATACCTGGATTCTGTTTAGAAGAACAAAGTTATGTTTTTATTAAAAATAAATGAGGATACCTTCTGAAAATGAAACAGAGAAGAGCTTGTACATCTGGTTGGTGTTCTAATGTCTGCAGATTGAATATGAGATCAAATAAGTTCCAGTTCCTAACTTTGGGACCCATCAGTTCTCCTGCAGGGAAACAATATTTGCTCTTTGATAAGTGAACTGTGCCTTCTGAAGACCCTGGGTCTTCCTGCATGCTGTTTGTTCTAATCAGAATATACACCCTCATCTTGTCAACCACCGTTCTTTCTATCCTGACCTTTCAGGCAAAATTACATGTTACATGATCTGTTACTGAAATGCTCTGTACATGGAGAAGAGAGCAAATGAATAATCATCTTGGTGTTTTGGACTCTGACTGTTTCATTGTGAGAGAAACAAAAGCATATATAAGATGAGGGTAAGTGAAGACAAGATAAATTTTAATTTTGATTAGAAGCATCACTATGGACCTAAGATTTTTTTAAAAATGTAGACATGTAGCCTAAATCTGTACCTCAAAAAAGATTCAGAAAAGATCCAATGCTTAGCCTCAGGTTACCATCACTAAACATTATTTTTCATTAAGTGAGAACTAAGATTTCTAAAGAAATCCAGCTCCAGAGCTGAAAATATATACAATAAAAGAGGAACCAGAAAAATTTCATGACAGAAACAAACAAGCTATTGGAGACCGAGGCAGTTCAAAAACGTCCAAAGTCAAAGAAGAAACCATTTGGATACCAAGGAGAATTTCCTGCAATGGGTTAACCAATCAAGTATGTTTTAAGGTCATAGTTTATTAAACTAAAAACAATTAATTTTGAAAGATCCTGGATAACAAGCTTATTTTGATTATTGGTGAATACAGGCAGAGGATCAAGCTTTCAGTCTATCATTTCGGCATGAGCTGTAACACAAGTGAAAACTCTCTTTGTGGTATTATTTCAACCCATAAATGATAGAATGAAAACCTCATCATCTCATAACCTCTGTGAATAGGATGTAAACAATCATTAATAATGGTTGTCACTATAACCAAAAGTGAAGCCAGAGAGGATGCATTCTGTATGGGAGGACATAGCTAACACTGCACCTTTTGCAGAAATGGAAACAAAAATCAAGCTTGTATGTGGCTGGGCTTGCAGATGCAACTGGTTTCTAGGAAGTATGCAAGACATGGGAACTTGTCAAAAGGCACCAAGGGGAAGGAATCTGAATTTTGTGGTGTAATTGCAGATCAATCTCATTTTTTCAAGGGCTAAATGGCAAAGGAAGGTGGGGGAGGAGGAAGGAAAGGGAGAGTGGGATAAGCCCTGCGTCCTCTAAGATCTTAAGTCCCCACCTCTGTGACAACACGTTTCTGTGTTCTTGCCCTTTCTCATTTGCTCTTCTGGATTTGGAGAATACAAGCACAGTCACGGTGCCCGCATCAGCCTGTGTTTTCTATGAGGTGGTTATTTCCATCTGTTTGCAGCTGGCTTCCTTCAGTTCTTATGATGCACAGGGCAAAGGGGCCCTTGCCTATTGATCCTGTCTCTTTCTGACCTGATTTCAACAAACTGTCATTTATATCCCAATCTGAAGATTTAACTTCACTTCATTAAAAATATACTGGTTAAGTTAGGTAAATTCTATCTCTTTTCTGCTACAAAAAGCATCTGGCCAAGAACTATCAAATGTTTGAAATGACTCCATTTCCTTTTAAACAAATCTATCTAGAACACTTGGTTCCTAGCAGTACCCAGAGCTCTTTTTTTAACCCATGACAGACTAGTGTTGTAACCTGAACTGTTCTTTTTGTTTTTAATATTGTTTTCTTTTTTGAGACAGGGTCTCACTATGTAGTTCAGGCTGGCTTTCAGCTCACTTTATAGCCCAGGTTGGTATCAAACTTGCAACAGTCCTCCTGCCTCAGCCTCTTGAGTGAGGCACATTACCGGCATGTGCTGCCATGCCCAGCTTGACCTGTTCTTTAAAGAGTCATGAACCTCTTTCTAAAATACACAAAATAATATTTCTAAAGGCAAATAGGTCCCCAGTTTTCTGTTATTCTTCAGATCATCAACTTGTAGATTAAAGGTTTATTTTGGCTCCCAGTTGCATAGTATTCAGTTTATGATAAATTGGTCACATTGCTGTGGTCTTACGGTGAGAGGACGTTGCAGGGAGCAGCTGATCATTTCATGACCAAGGTGAGAGAGAAAGAGGAAGTGACTCTGGTCTCACCGTCCCCTTTAAGGGCACATCTCCAATGAACCAAACTATCCTTTAAGATATTTAAAGTCTCTTACAGTCTCTAGAACCACGAGCTGGAGATCAAGTGTCTGCCAGACAGAACTTGAAGATATTTAACTTCCAAAGTCAAGCAGCAAGCATTAATTTAAGAAAGTAGAAAACAGTGATTCTCCACTTATGGTCTCTGTCCTGTACAACTTCAGTGCCCTTATAGTCTTTAATTCATTTGTTAAGATTGATTGGTTTCTAATATTTTGCACTGAATGACTTTTCGGCCTCTAGCTCTATCTCCACATTTTCCACATTTCAGGATTGTGGCTTGGTATTCCACCTTCATCCCATTCTACAAATATTGTCGGTCATCTGTATATGGTGGACACAGACCTAGGAAATAGGAAAGATCATGGTGGAAAGCATTCAAATATAATGAGAACTTACATCCAGGCTGGCGCTATGACCAGGGACTGATAAAGGCCAGCAACGAGTCAAAAGGGAAGTGAAGAGTAATCCCTTGGGGAATATAACTAGTTTCTTAGTTAGGTATGTCCGCACTATGCTTATTTTCCAGGTAGTCCATATAGAATCTAAAATTCGTAGTAAAGATCAAATCAGGAAAGAGTATGTCCTCATAAGGGCTAGTCTGGGCTGGGTCTAATGGCAAAATTTCTGGTGTTGTATGCTTTTGTATGTGTGGCTAAGTGTATCTCACTTTTCAAACGGTATCATGGTGCTAATTAATGTCAAATTTGTTACTCTGGAGCTTTGTTTTCTATTCATTAATCTTTGCCCTGAAAGAGTTCTGTCAAAAAGCAAAATATTGTATCACAAGCTACTTAAATTTCAAATTGAATATAAAACTCGGTAGATCAGTTATAGGTAACATGAACACTTCGTCCACACTTCTGAGCTGCTGTGCTAGTCAGCCTCGTGTTACTGTTACAAAATGCTTGAGTTAATTAACTTACAGGGATTAAAGGGTTATTTTGGCTTGGAGTTGTAGAGGTTTCAGTCCCTAATCAATTAGCCCTGTTGCTTAGGGCCTGTGGAAAGGCAGGAAGTCACTAAGGGGAGTATGCAGTCAATAAAACTGTTGAGCTCATTGCTGGAAAGAGAGAAGGAGGAGAAAGAGATTGGGGACCCACAAGCCCTGGCAATACATGCCCCCTTGGCCTAGCTTCACACCTGGTCCAACCCCTTTAAAGTTTCTACCACCTCCCTCTGGGGAACAAACTTTTAAGTACTTGGAGGAAACTCTAGATTCAAATCATTGCAGTGGTCCTCTTATCTATTATAGTTACTCTGCAGGAATGTAGTTGACCTTCTCATTATTAAAACAATGCAGAAGGAATGAAGCTATAATATACGCTTTACTTAAAATTGTCTATATTGCAGTAAGCCTTGGCTTTCTGGATAAAACTCATAAACTCTACATGCTACATCTTTAAATTTCTTCTCTGTTTTCCAAACTGTATTCTAATAACTGTGTCTATTTTTTTTGAGCCTATAAGTCTAATTGTTTATTATCTCAATCCAACCAAACAACATTTGGATATCAACAATGAACAAGATATAAGTGAAGACTTCTAGTTGAGCACTATAGTATCAGTATGAGTTTTTTATCCCAAACTTAAAAATTTGAAGTCTTGTTGGAATAGCCAGTCAAGAAATAAGACTACCATTTATAAGAAGTGAAAAGCTTTGAATACTAAATAATATCAATATAATGTCACCTGGAGAGGAGTCTAACTTTCTCCCATTAGATATTAAGAAAACAAATCTCAGAAGAGATATGTGCTTTGCACAAATGAATACTAAGAGTTAGCATTAAACTGATATAAATCTTTTCCCTTATTCTAATAGGGCCCTTTTCACTCCACAACCCTGTATTTTTTGACCCAGTGATGATATGCTTGGGGAGATGTAAAATTGTTATCATCTTCCCAGGAGAACTGCACTAATTCTTTGGGGAGGAGAGCAACATAGATAAATTCTTTTAGACATTTAAGAATATTATTTAAATGACTATTCTAAGCCATTACATCAATAAAAGTGTCATAGGTTGGTAACGTACTTCGAACATGTATTTAGGAACCATTTGTTGAGTTTCTGATCTGTTCTAGTGCTACATTAGACTCTGTGAAGGTGAAGGTGGGAAAGATGTGAGTTCCTGTTCTCAATGAGCATGGATTTCAGTGGAAATGATGGGACATTTGTCTCACAGTTACACCTCACAGAAAAGTGCTCAAACGCTTCTGCAGGAGCTTATGGGTCTATAAAGCGCATTTAACCCATTCTTACAGAGCCACGAAGCCACGCAGTGGGCATAGCTTTTAGGATAGCTATGTGAAGACAGAGAAGGTGAAAGGAGTAACTTGTCCTTGCCATTGCTTAGACCAAATCCTGCGGGAACAAAAAGGATTTATTCAGTGGAAGTGAGGGATGTGGGTAGATTGGAAGTCAAAGGGCGCAACAGTGAAGCATAGCTTTGCAGAGCTTGACAGTGCCGCATGGCTGGAGATATAGGTGCTGAAACCTTGCGGAGACAAAAGATTAATTCATATTTTCAAAAGCAAACACAGGTGTCTTTCCAGTTCCCTTATTACAGTTATATTTAATTGCTCACCATGTGCCTCCCATTCATCTAAGTTTTGCAGATATAGCAATGGGCAAGATACAAAGTCCTTCCTCTTAAGCAGTTTTCAATTAGATGTCAAATGTAGGAAGGAGAAAAGAGAAGTAGGTAAATAACACACCTAAACATTGCTTTTTATTTTCTATATTTTCTATGAAAAAGCTTTGTAAAGGAGAATCCAGGAGCAAAAAATACTGTTTTAAGTAGATTGGTAGCCATGGTGCTGCCTGAAAGTGTATTTGAACAAATGTGGTATAATCTGGGATTTAGTGGGGAGAGTTCTTCAAGGTGAAAACTGTAAGACAGGAATAATCTGGCAGGTTAATTCGGTTGGATATATACAGAGCAACAGCAAGGGAAATGACAGAAGACAACAGACTGGGACCAGAATGGTGCTTATTTTTAATTCACATCAGGGATTTTGAATTTTATCTTGAATGTTATGGAGACCCATGGTCACTTGTCTTAAAAATCTGAAACAAGATCCTTGTACATTTGGAAACTTGATGGTCATTTAGAGTGTGGATGGTAGCAGTGGAGGTGAGGAGAAGCAGAGTTAAAAATATAATTTGAAGACAGATCCAGTAAGACTTGATAATATTTTGGGTAACACTTGTCCTTGTCAAGGAAAAAACTAAGACACAGATTACTGTGAGGATTTCAGACTGAATGAAGCTTTCCTTGGAAAATGATGGTACAGTTTACTAAAATGGGAAAGATTCTGTGAGAATAGAAGCTAATAAGGAGATGAAGACTAGGTAGCTGATTAGGTGGAAATAAATAAAACCAGAGAAACTATTAGTTCAAACTATTAGTTATAAACTATTAGAATTCTTTTTAATGAACTACTGGATAAGAAATCTTCCCTTTCATCAGTGAAAGCAAATGCTTACAATCAGCACTGCTAGTCAATATTACGTTGAGCTCTTAGCCATGTCAATAAAAAAAAGGAACAAAATAATAAATCTAACAATTGGATAGAAGAGAACTGGTCAGTTTTCAAGCATAATAAAAAATCTTTAACTTGACAAAAATGATATAATGTAAGAGCAATATACAAAATCAAGCATATTCCTAATATTAATGAATGACAGTGTATAAAATTTTAGCTCTAATGCATGATATAAAAATTTTCTTCTCTTAAAATCAGTGCAAGATCTGCATGAACAAAATTTGAAGTTTCATCTAACAATATTAAACAAAAGTCACATAAAATGAATATTCTATATTAGTGGTTTAGAAGTTCAGTAAAGATACCAATTCCTTAAAAATTATTCAATGAATGCATTTTCAGTCAAAATCACAGTAACTAATTTGTATGTCTCTATGTAAATGGAATTGAGCAACTAATACAAAACTTTGTGAAGAAGAGCCACTGTCCATCAATAGCCAAGGGATTTGGTAAGAACAACGTGGTGAGAGCTGGTCCCTCAAAAATCATGACTGAGTAGACTAGGTACAGATACAAACTACTAGAATAATAAAGTAAGTTTCTAAAACTTGAAGAAGCAAAACATATGAATATGGAAGCTTTATTTTAATTTAGAGTTGGTATAAGATAGCTGTGAGAGGTTTGTATTTGTTACCCCATACCAAACAAATAAAATGTAGTCCCTGTCTTTAATCCTACACAAAATCTATTGCAAATGGATTACAGGTCTAATGATAAAGCAGAACTTCAAAATACATAGAAGGGGGCATAAAATAATACACTATTTGTTTAAACAAGGAATACATGAAAAAATTTAAATGAAAAGAGTGAGTGCCTATGTGTTTGTAAAAATTAAGCCCTTTTCTTTGTCAAGGTACCATAATCCATGTGAAAAGTTAACCCACTGAGTAGAAGAGATATTTGTGAAATATAGACCTGACAAAGATTAGCATCCAGATGGACTGAGAACTTCTAAAAGTAAAAACAGAAAGAAATAATTGCAAAGAAGGTCATGTATATATGGAGAGAGAGAGAGAGAGAGGGAGAGAGAGAGATCTTCACTGTAACCAAGGAAATGCAAATTAAAGCAACAATGAGATTTATATCATGTTTATCTGATTGACAATCATTCAAAGTATCCAAAATTCTTGGGGATATAAACATGTAGCTCTTTCATACCATGATTCTATCATCTTCTTTGGAAGACAATTTGGCAATAACTAATAAATTTCAAGATGAGCATATTCTACAATTAGAATTCTTTCTAGTTATGTATCCTAGAGAAATTCCTAAATCTCATGTAAGAAAATACAATATTTGCTGTACTAAGTAAAAAACTAAAAGTTCATCTGAAGAGAATGAAAAATAAACTGAACTATGGTGATGCAATTAAATATTATAAAAATACTTGAAAGTAAGCCAGCTGGGAGTGCATTGAGAATAAACCAGCTGGAAGTATATTGCTTAATATGAATCAACTGCAAAGTCAAAAGGTTGTGGAAAACTGACAACGTGATGTCATTTTTGTAAAGGTTAAAAACAAAATATCAATGAAATATTGTAAAGATGGTAAAAGGAGAAAAAAGGATTCGGTGGGGCTTTTAATTTGTAATTGTTGTCTTTCTTAATCTGGGTGTTGGATGCAAACAAGAAATATTTTAAATTGAAACAAACCAAAACCAAGCCAAGTTTATGGTTAAACTTTACATAAACACACAGATTCACAAAACAAGCAAATACTGGTCACTTTATAAAAGTTATGCGTATTTTACTGAATATTTGGCAAAATAATTTCCTAGCTATCATTTCTAGTCATTGAAATAATTAATTTCTATAAAACGGCTTATAAACATTCAAGTAATAGGATTCATTTGAAAGTTTCATTGGTCTTCCCAGTTAGATAAATTCATTTTAAAATAAATGTACAGATTATTATTTTATCTAAAAGATTAGCTGAATGACTGTGATCCTGCCCATGTGATTGAAATGATTAGAAATTTTCTGTCACAGCTTTTACTGTTCTCCCCAGATACGTATTGTGTTAGCGTTGCACGTGTAGCTGTAAGTCAGGACTCTAATCTTCTAAAAGCCATTTCAGTACAGCAGACTAAAGTTGTCCGGGTCAATGCATGACGCAGGTGTGTGTGCAGCCCAGAAGGTCTAAGCAGCTTTATTCATAGGTGGAGAAACAATGTATGTAAAGCAGCTGGAGGGGCTGGGGATATAGCTCAGTGGAATAAGCGCTTGCCTAGCAAGCGCAGGGTCCTGAGTTCGATCCCCAGTACCGCAAAAAAAAAAAAAAAAAAAGTAAAGCAGCTGGAACTCTACGGGCAACGTGGAGCAAATGAGCTCTTGAGTGCAGAGGATACTCCACAGGTGGTGAGAAATGCTGATTATTTTGAAGCTTGCAATTCCGGTCCAGAGATGGGTAACAGCTCGAGTGCTCTGAATTAAGTATAAATAATGCCAGATCATTCTCACCCACCTGCGAAACAATTTGGAACTCATTTATGCCTTTTTTATTTCTAGGAAGATATTAGCTGTTTTCTGGGAAGAAGAATATTCATTAATGTGTTGCTGCATTGTGGTGGTGTTAACATTCTTTTACAATAGAACTAGGACTATTGACTATATTTATATCCGTACTTCCTCAGCTCAGCTTCTGTTTGCTCCTTCTGGGTAGAGACGCAGTTTGTATCTATGACATGTCTAAGAGCTCATCTGCATAACCATAAAGGCGTTGCCAGTCTGTGTAGCAAAGGTGTTTGCTCTTCAATTCTTGTTGCTTATGGCTGTAATTTGAGTCTCACCTGAATTAAAACATGGAGGCTAAGGGACTGTCATCTTGGATCAGTGATTGACCATTTCCACAGACTTTTAAAGGCATCGCTCCCTATTATTCTAAAATACTTTATGACATATTGCTTACATTTGGTTAAAAAACAAATGGACAATCAAAACAGCAACAACAAAAACCCACTCCAAATCTCACCTCCCTTGCATACACTCCCAGCTCTAGTTCTCATATGCCGAGGGCTCCTGGTGCAGGGTCTTGGCCCTTTGTCCCCTGCCTGGAAGGTTTTTCCACCTGCAGGCCCCAAACTGGTCTCCCTCGCTGTATTCTTGACTCACAGAATGTGAAGCTCACCCTTTCATTCACCCCATTACACTTCTAAAGTGCTTCCTTTCTCTATTTTCCCCATGGCACCATCACCTACTAACTGTATATTCTCAGCATCTTTTAACATAGTGTATAATTACCTATTTGTGATATGCATTTTTTTCTGCCTCCTTTAGCACTTTTCTCATGAACTATAAATTACAGGATCTCAGAATTTTATCCCTTCCTTTTGTGTATTTAGTTTACTGTTGAATCCACAATTCTTAAAATTGTCCCGCCAGTCTGTAGAAGTTCAATAAATGTTGTACTCATAAGACCCATTAACCCTTGCTTCATTTAGTTCCCAAGAAATCTCTCTCACTAACACCTCCAATGATTCTCTCACATTTTGGAGGCTGAGGCAGGAGGATCACTGTGAGTTTGAGGCCACAGCCTGGGCTATATAGTGAGTTCAAGGCCAACCTGAACTACGTAGTTGAAACCTTCACTCAAAAGAAGTTGAAATGTATTATGTACATGCACAAATCCCCTACAGTGAACGTAATTATTATTTACTGCAAACATGTAAAAGTGAAAAAAACTACTTAGAAAGATTTTACAGGTAAAATAGGTGAAACAATGAAAAAGTCTTTCAAACTTGATAATAATTTGATAACAATAGCAATATCAAACATTTGATATAGGTGCTTGGAGAATGTGTTGCTTTACACCGTGCAACTGCAAAGATTTTTCAGAGACAACATGAAAAGATGTGTAAGGGACAAGTTCCCCTTAAAACATCGCTGCTTTCCTTCTGAGCTGAGCAGTGAGATGGTGACTGTTTTGTGACCAGTGGATGTGCACCTTCGCGACAGGGAAGCAGGGCAACTGAGCTTTCACTTATTGAGCTACTTGCTTTATTGTAAGCAACTGCACTAGGTCCTTGGTGCCTAAAGACAAACACTGCATTTTCGGCCATCAAAGAGTTAGTGGCAAGAAGTAGAAAAAATAATTACAGTAAACATCAAAAAGTAAACATGTTGTCAGGTAACTGCCATAGGAACCCAAGGCATAAGGGTTAGCGTGTAAATTATAAACTCATTTCTAACCTACATCAAATTATTTAATGCATGTAATGCTTAAAATCTTTTCTAGTGTTGTTTTACATATACATATACATATACATATACATATACATATACATATACAATATATTATTGTTGGGGAATTTATTTGCAGTTAGTAGTTAAATTTAAGTCTCACCAGGCTAACCTGAGAAATTATACTGTTCTTTGTCATCTCTATCTGAAAAGCTTTGATGTAGGGAAAACACACAACTGCAGTGACAGCTTGATTTGCTGAAACAGGACAGTTTTGTAGATGGTCTTTCTTTTTGTGTTGACCCTGCCTCGTATCGCTGTCACCCCAAATATCCAACACATCTAGGCAATTCACGTTCTTGGGATCCTGAAGGTCGTGGTGGAAGTGACTTCCCCAAGAAGGGCTGTGGCTCTCTCTCGCCTCTTCCAACCCGGGCACCCAGCTTCAGGAACGATTTTCTTGGTAAGACTGATGCCCTTTTTGACCTTAGAAGAAAACCCCCCAAATAATCAGCTCCCCCAAGTCTCTAATTCTTCCCATTAACTCGGCTTCTATTCACTGAAGCGGCCCCCATCTGAGGAACATTAGCAAGACAGCCTGACAGATTACATTCCTTAGTGGGGATAATTAGCTAGAAATAACTTTTCAGAGGAGGAAAGCCCTTAAGACAGCACTGTGAATATATTCAAGGGACTGAAACTAGTGTTATTACTTTAATGTTAACAGCAGTACAAATGTATTAGGTGATTTCACCTTTTCTCTCTCTGAGGCTTAGCAAATATAAAAGCACCTCTCACCCAGCAAATTCTGCCCACATGCCAGGAATACTCCCACCTGTCCTAGTATTTTTTGTAGTTCCTTAATCTCAGCTTCTAAGCCTTTTGCTAGAAAACAGTGTCTCCTTCCCAGCGACTCAACGCCAGGCCAGCAGTGGACGCACTTTCTAGTTCATCTGCTGTCCTCAAGCCTCGGCTTACCTTCCTGTGTGCATTTAGCATACTGTCCTGGTAATTCAGGTGCTGCAGCCACAATGCTGGGAAGATCCCCAAGGGCAGTATGGGTGCATTTTCATTGCCTAATCTCAATTGGCTGATGTCAACACCTCCCGGAGGTACTCAAGATCTCAATAAATATGTGTTGAACTGATGAAGTAACGTCAAAAGCAAAACAAGTAAAGGCATGGTCCTCAATTATCAGGCCACCTGAAACCCCCAGACATAGGTAGAGTTTATTGCATAAATAGGCTTATGATTACCCTCCAAATGCTGACAAACCTCTGCTCTGGACACTAGAAAGATGCAATTTTATCATGGAAATGTTCAAGAAAATGAAGTGTCAGTTCTTTGCAGGGATACAGCAGAGTGACTATTAAAATCATCATCTTTGTCCCTGCTATTTGAATATGCTGGCAACACCAAGGTGATTCCTGTATGAAACATGGTAACTATTTCTGTGATCCAAAGAATTGCCACCCTCACTTAGGTAAATGAAGAAGGAAAAGCAAAACTTTTATTAACATTGTGAAAGAGAGAAATGTTTGTGTTAGGAAAAATTGTCCAAGTTTTGGAGAGGGGGATGGGCATTAGTTTTACATCGTTAGTGAACTGCAAGATCTAGAGGTGATCCAACACTTTGTGTGTCCTGTGCCTCTCTGCTAAGGGAAATGACAGTCACAGGAAGCGTGTTGTTATTTACCTGAGGGAGAAAAGGAAAGGAGAATGAAAGAGTGGGAGAAAGAAGAGCAGGAAAAAAGAGAAAATGTGGGAGAGAGGAAGGACTTATAAAACAAAGGGCTGTTGAAATGGGACAATGGCGAAAAGCAGTAGTGTGTGTACACACGCACGCGCGCACGCGCACACATATTCTTGAGGCAGTTCATACAGTAGAAAACGAGACACTGTGGTTAGATGATTTGGGAGAGAAACGGAGCAGCTATGCATTTGAAAACAGTTTAAGAAACTTATGAGCACATGAGAACTTAAAGGCCTATCCAGCCACACTTTCCCTCTTTATAAAAGGTATTACAGTGGAAAATAAAAGGAGGAAATCTTGCTGCTCATATACGTTAACTATATTATATATTTCATGTATGGCCCAAAGCAACTCCTGCTCACTGAGTGCAGCCCCGACAAGCTGAAAGTCTGGACATTCATGATCACTGTGTACGAGACATTGAGGGGATGCCTTGGGGACACTGGACGATGTTTGACTTGCTTGAGGATAGGCGAGTGTGGTTGTGGCTAGACTTTCCAAAGAAGTATCACCTTTAAGAGACACATACAGACATTTGCTCCAAAATAATTCCATTTGGGGTGGGAAAGGAGGTCAAAATGAAACAAATTTGTCTGCAAGTGGGAATGAGCTGAAGCTGAGCAACAGGGACCCAGGAGTCAGTATCATGTTTTCTCATTTTATAGTTTTGGATTTGATCACCCAGCAGAGCAAATCTACATTTCTAATAGTAACAAGGAGATTATTTCCACTTATAGGCATTTTCATAGGGAATTTGTTGATCCTGTTTTCTACTTCTAAAGAATCAGCTCTGAGTGTCACCATGACCTGTGTTATACTCATCTAGTAAAAAAGTAGAAACTGATAAAAATCAAAGTGCAGTGATCAAATATAGTTCAGAGAGAGCTGGTGTTTCTTTTAGAAGGGGATGAAGAGGTGGAGGAAATGGGGCAGGAAGGGAAGAACAGGAGAAGGAAAAAGAAATTAAAATGTGCTATGTGCAGGGGCCCACTCCACATAAGGAAGGTAAAGGTTACGTGCTGCACACACATACTGATACATAAAAGCATTTAATTCAATTAAAAAATAGAGTAGTAAGTGAAAGGGGGAGGGGAATTGAAAGAAAAGAGGCAGGAAAGGAAAGGAAGAGAGGTAACAGGAAGGAAAAGGAGGGGAAGGAGAGAGAAGAAAGGTCAGGAAACAGCTCTGGGCCATCTGTGGTCCGTGCCAGGCCAGCAAGGCACAGGCAGAAAGAGCAGGAGACAAGGAACAAGACATGGCAAAAATCAGAAGGTTCTGGCTTCTCCTCCTGGCATTCCTACATTGCGTGTGCTTTCGGCAGCTTTTAAATAGATATCGAAGCCAAAAGAAGAATCATATTTCATGGCACAGGAAAGCTGTACGGAATTCACAGTCGCTGCCCATAAACAAAGTTTTATTGGAGGCGGCCCACACTGATTTGTGCACAGAGCGACTCTGGTTGTCATTTTCACCACAGCGTTGGACTCAAATAGCTGTGATCGAGACCACATGACCTGTGTACTATCTGGCCTCTAGAAGGAAAGTTTGCCAGCCCCTCAATAGCAGCAACGAGGAGGAAGGCAGAAACAAGGAAGAAAAAATACCGTGCTGTACCAGAATTTCTAAACCTCTTAGAATGAAAGGCACACATGACAGTCTGTCCAGAGGAGTGATTAAGGTAAGAGATAGCTCAGTGGAGGGTGGCAGAGGAGGGCTTAGCACACCCAGGTCCAGACTGTGTTCTAATTTCCTGCATTGGAAAAGATGATCTAAATATAAAAGAACATGACAAACATTCATAGTTCCAGGTGTAAGGGTGAGATTTGAGATGCCCAAGAGACAGTTCAATGTTGATGCCAAGCAAAGAGCTGGACATAAATATGGGTGCTGTTATGCCACTGGAGGGGCAGCATGCAGATTGCCTTTAGTGCTGGGGAAGTGAATGAGATAAGCAAAAGGAATTACTAGGAAGGTGTGTTGCTTTGGGGGATGTTTTTTGCAAGGAGAACAATATAAGACAGGACATACATTTTATAAGATTATTTATATAGTTCTGTTTTTTTTTTTTTTTTTTTTTTGCGGTACTGGGGATCGAACTCAGGACCCTGCACTTGCTGGGCAAGCGCTTATTCCACTGAGCTATATCCCCAGCCCATAAGATTATTTATAATAGTCACCTGAAGAGCAATTTACAAAGAGTGCAGGAAATCTGTCCATACACTATAGAGCAAGAATCCAGTTGAGGGCCTGGATCCTGCAACAATGTCTTGCATGAGTCCAACTTAAGACCTAGAGCCCATAACAGTGCCTCCCACGAGTCCAGCTGGAAGCCCAGAGCCCATAACAATATCTCATGCAGGCCTGTTTCATGGATCTGTGCTGTGAAGGCCCAAAGGTCAGTGGTGGAATCTTGGAAGTCTGTGCCAGTGGGATGAAAGATCTGTGCTAGCAGGCTGAGGGATCCGCAATGGAGCCAGGAAGCGATTGTCAAAGTAAGAACCAGAGCTCTCCTGAAAGTTACCATGGCCATCCTCAGCAACAGTGAGGTCCTGAGCTCCTCCTACCAAGAAAGCCAACACAGCAAGCTTCTCCAGGAGACTGGCAGTGCACCATCTTCCCCTCCAGAGCTAGGAAGCAATGTGCAAGCGAGGACCAGAGCTCCCCCAAATCGAACCAAAGCTATTCTCAGTGCCAGCAAGGTCCTGAGCTCCTTGGAGGATGAAAACAGCCAAGTTCATTAGCAAAGCTAGCATGACAAGTTCCTCTAACAGAACCAACAGCTCCTTATAGCTTCCACCAGCTCCCAACAGCCTCACTTCTCCAGTTCTGCCTCTTATGCTGCTGGCAACAATCCCGAGGTGGTCTCCCACACCCAGCGCCATGCTTACTCAGTTCAGCTGGGGGTTATAAGTTGACCACCAATTGTCAATCCACTACACAAGGGATAAAAAGAGGATATCCTAGCAGAAGACCTGGGACCTCCAACTTTTCGAGGTCATCCAGAGAGAACTGTCAGAGGAGAGAGAAGCAGTGAGATTTTTGAGTCTGTCAACGAGTTCATTTCATATACTCCTTCCCTCTCGGCAACCCTGACTTCTGAGAGGGTCTCAGAGTAGGTATCAAGGTGGAAGGTAACAGCACTGCAGGAATTGTTCAGGGAAAGTGCTGTGCGCTCAAATGATCAAGTGCTGGCTGTAATTGGAAAAGCATTTTGAGAAATGAGATAAGGCTGTGAGTTATTATTGAAAGCAAGATGAAGAACACTCTCGAGTAGATCATTTGGTTCCATCGAATACATTATTTCAAAGGAGATGATGTACATCAGCAGGGAACATTTCAAGCCACCTAACATCTTCAAATGTCCCTATAAAAGTCATGAAACTTTTTCAGTCCATGAGTTCCATTTGGGATAGAGAAACATTTACACCCAGACCTGCATAATATTTCTGAAGGATGCTCTTTGGGAGATTGGAAAATAAGGCGTAGCAGTACAATTGCATGCATAAATTGGGGACTCATTTGAATGCCGAGGTTAAGAGATGGTAAATACAAATCAGGGCTGCTAAATCTAGACATGAGTCACAAAGTTAAGAGCGGAATTCATAAAACATGACTGACGACAGCTATTACAGGAAAGTAACTGACATAGAGAACATTTATAAGAGTATTTATACTCTATTTTAGGATACTGATGTCAGACTTCTCTCAGACCCTTACACATCTCCCTGTCTTGCTTCTTGGAAAGCAATCTAAATTCTGCCTGCACTCTGGATTTTGACACAAGTAGAACATAAGTTGAGGCAGAAACTGGTGGGATCTTGTTCTTTTCTCTTCTTAGATTTTATTTCTGTTTTTATTTTTCTCATTAAAACCATTTCTTCTCTTTTACCTTTCTTGCCACACTTTTTTCCTCTCTCCTCTCCTCCGCTCTTCTGTCCCCTTCCCACTGCTCTTTCCCATACACCATGAGAAGAAAAGGTTTTCTTTTAACTGTGTGGCATGAACATTGTTTTACCACATTGTTTCTTACTCTGTACTTCAGTCAATGTATGCTTTGGGCTATGATAAAATACCACTTCAGGAATTTAAAAGAACAATCCACCTTCTCTTTAAAAATGCTAACTTACTAAGGGTCTCAAAAGGCCTCCTTTGAGGTTCAAAGCTGAGTCATCCCTCCAAAGCCCAGGAATGATCTACCCTCTCTCCCTGCAGAAGCAGAGTGAAGTTCATCCAGAACAGTATCCTACTGCCTCAGAGAGAGGGAGAAGACATGCATGAAGGGAATGACCCAGGAAGGAAGCAGGTGGATGGAATTCCAAAGTATTCTCTTCTTCCAGCAGCCTGAGTAACGTCTTTCACAACTATTTGTTAACTCAGAACTCGAGGGGATGCCTGAGATGTATGCACTGGCAGAGGGAGGGCTCATTGTGACCTCTCTTGCCTTTGGGTAAACTTGTCAACTTCTGAAGACATTGGCCAGGGAAGAATATTGGTACCAAGACCTCAGGGGGCAACTCTTATGCTTTCTTGACACTGCTGCAGCTTGGGGGGGGGGTATGCAAGTGGTAATAAAATACACTTGAACATGCCTAAACTGGCCCCTCTGTGGCCTCATCTTTGAAATGGGGATTAAAATAGGACTGGCCAAGCTCAGAGCTGCTTTAAAGAGTAAGTGGGTTAGTACGCGAGACATCCTAACAGCTGGCGCACAGACAGCTTGTTTCCCCTCAAATATCACTGAGAACCAACAGCTGCTCTTCAGGTTGCCTTTGTCTTTGCCGCTTTCTTAAACTCCAAAGAAACAGGGATATTAAAGCTGGTGACAACATTTCTTTCCTCAGAAGCTCAAACTTTTGAAATCTTGATCTGCCACAGTGCCTCACTGGGTTACATGTAGAATACCTAAGAATAATAACTAACGGTGGTAGCATTCATGGACCCAAGAATTTTACTAACCAGTTTGCTGTTTAATCCTAGCACTGATCTCCTTAATAGGTCCTTTAAACTTAGCAGCATTTTCCTACTGAGGAAATGGAGGTTGCAAAATACTTTACTACCCAAGGTTGACAGCTGCTAAGGGGTGATAGGAATGTGGAAGCCAGGTCTTTGTCACAGCAGACTTTGTCTTTGAGACAAATTGAATGCCTGAAATTGGTAACACAGCCATGCTGCTTTTCATGGAGCTCATTTCCAAGGTCTTGCGGAGGAAGGAAAATGAGCACATTTACCAAGTTCCTGGACTTTTTTGTGCTTTAATTGCTGTGAGTGTGAATGAAGTTATTTATACTTGATGACCTGTAAGATTCTTTCCATCTCTCACACTCTACAATTCAATTACCTGGCCATGGAGATAAATAGCACATGGAAAATCAGAGGGAAAGCTCCCAGAAACCATGACATTACTGTCTAATTCTTTGCCTTAAATGACAATGTCTACATCTTTGTGCATTTCTCCTAGGTGAAAGATATTCCGTAAGGTTGCCATAAGGGTAGCATTTATTTTGTTAGAGCTAACAAAAGCTATTTAGATAATAACACTCTAAATGGCACAACCTCAATGGAAGGAAGGTTTTGAGCAAGCTTCCATCCTTTTTTGGAAGTCTTTGCCTTACATCCTGCAGTTCTGCAATATGCGAGCTGTGGAGGCAGCTTTCACCTTCAGAGCAGTGGGGTGAGACCATTTGGAAGTTTCTCTCCAGCAATAGATAATTTTAGCTCAGCGTAACCCTTGATCAAAGATCAGACTCTGCATTTGTCCTCAGGGCCAAGACCTGGAGAAGCTATGAAGGGCTTAATGGAAATTTCACAGTAGGTTGGAGAGAAATTTATCCTCTAAGTTTGTCATGCATTTTTTTGGGTTCCCATGAAAATGTGGATGTGTGGTAGAAGTGATTCACTGTAGATATCATTTTGAGTTTAGGATAGTATAATGTAGAAGAAAGAACAGTATGAGGGTGGACTGTAAGGTGGTAGAATCACTAACATCAGTAGAGCCCTGGACTGTTTCATAAAAATAAGACTATAGGAGTAATGGAAAAATATGGAAAAACAAGAAAAAGGAAATAAATGATGTACAACTTCATCACATGTGAAAAATAAACCAACCACTTTTCAAACTGGGCCTATTAATTTTTAACATCTATTGCTATGTATAATTTTAATTTACATGCATACACAGACAGTACCTTAAAATTACACCATGTGTGCCATTTCATAGTTTTTTATACTTTCTTTTGTAAAATCAAGTACAGTGGGTCATCTTTAGCATATTGGCATTGGAATATAGAAATTAATACATGGAAGTGCTCTTTCTACCTAATCTTTTTCTTTATTCATACACTCACTCATTCACTTATATATCAAATATTTACTAAGTGCTTAAGAGTTGCAGTGCTAGGTACTGGCGATGCAAGAATAAGTATAAACACTGTGCCTGCTCAGTGAAATTGAGATGATACAATATGGCAGACACTGGAGGAATAGCTAACTCGGACACTGGTGAAAACAATGTTTTCATGTTTCCTAAAGAGAACGTTGAGCTGTACCTTTGGGGAGAGTATATGCATTGATCCTTTGGAAAGAGTCAATTGGGGAGAAGAGATAGTGACAGTACAGGGAATGTGGAAAGGCCCCAGACTCCAGGTGGTTTACTATGGGTGCACCCAGAGGTGAGTTTACCTGCTGAGAGCCAGGCCTGGGGAAAAGGCCACGTGCAGATCTGTGAGGATACGGTGCTGGTGGGTGTTACCTCAACGCTACTGGAGAATCGAGGGCGGTTCAAGCAGAATAAAACATGATCAACTTTTCATGTTTGTATTAACGTGAAACTAAGAGTAGGTGCTCTGTTGTGCTACCTGCCCTACCATGAGCTGGAGTGGTTTTCTGTCAGATATATTTGTGTGCTTTTAGAAATAAAGCCTCATCCAAGAGTCAGAGAAGAGAGGGATCTTCTGGCTAGTCTATGCGAATGATCCCTTCTTAGCATTACTATTCACTTCCCTTGATTTATCTTTGGAATACTTACTGATTAATATGCCACTGATTATTACATACCCATTCTTTTATTTTCTGCTTCCTCTGATTAGACTGTAAATGCTTGAGAGAAGGAATGTTAGCCTTTATTTGCTGACACAATCCTTAGTAATGGGGACAATACACGGCTCATAACAAATTATCAGTAACTTCTCAATGCATCAAAAAGAAATAAATGGTAGAGATAAAGGAGAAAGAAATGGGGAAGGAGTCATAAGCCTACCCCTTGTGTTTGTATGAGCCACAAGAATGTGTTTTGTATTTTTAAATGGTTGGGAAAAAATGCAAGAATATTCTTAATATGACAAAATCATGAAACACATTTCAGGGTCTATAAATAAGTGTTATGGGGACACAGCCGTGTTCACTTATTTAAGTTTGGCTCATGACTATTGCTACTTCCAAAGGCTGAGCTGAGTAACTGTCACTGACACTGTATGCTGCCCATAAAACCAGAAGTATTTATTCTCTTATCCTTTATAGAGAAAGTTCACTGGCCTCAGATATACATAATCTCCGAGATCTTATTCACTGCTCCAGGTGGTGTGTATCAGGAGCACCACTTTGGGACACAGTGTGCTGCCACTTTCCAAAGCTGAACAGATAAAATTTATAATCCAGCAATTCTTGCTTGGTACATGCTCTTGAGAAGCTCATGTACCTTTAGAACCAGAAATTTTCATAAGAACATTTGTAGTAGCACTATTCACAGTAGGACAGAAACTACTAACAGGAGAGTGAAAATACATTGTGGTATTGGCACATACAACAATTTTGATGGGGCTTAGCTATATAATATTATATTAGGCAGCATGATACCTTTTTATAAACTTAATAATAGTGTATCATACTCAAGGCAAAAGACCACAGAACAGGCTTTGGGGATAGGAAAGGCCTATTGTTTAATATCTGAGTGCAGGTAGGTGAAAAGTGACAAAGTTATCTATCCCAAACAAAGAGAAATGTGTCCCTTTTATATGGCAGGTGGGAAGGTTTAACAAACACCTGTGGTTAACATTTTCTGGCAGTCTTGTGTCTCAGTGGGCAAAGTCCTTGACTTGTCTGGTATAAATTTTTGAATGTCTCCAGGTATTCCTAGGACCTGAAAAATTCCTCATCCTATCTTATCTCCTTTCCTGTGCTTGCCGATGGCAACTCGGTACCAACATGAGTTCTCTGCTGAAAGCTGAGTTCACTGCAGATGGTAGTGTTTCCACTGGCAAATACACTGGGGCCTGGAGAGTCAGGTCTGGTTGGAGCCTTACAAAAAGTATACACTTTTAAGTACATACATTTACATGCAGTAAAAGTTAATAAAGAGTATCACAAAAAATTCAAGGTTCAGGCTATTACCTCTGGGTAGGGAAACTTGGGAGAATAGGAAGGACCATGTGGTAAGTATATTACTTCTGAAGCTCTAGCTCTCTGGGGGTGCTGATATAGTTGTAGGCCCTGACTATATTGTTAAAGCTGATTAGTTACTGATGAAAAATGAGCATCTCATATGGCAAGAATGATTCTCAGCATAATTCTCTGTATGTGAAACCCAATTAGGAATAAAAATTCCACTGAACTTGAGATTGAGTCTTAGCAGCACTTTTACTAACAAGCTGTTTAATTATAGAACATTTGTGTTAGGTCACAGGGCCTTTGTTTCTTAAACAAAATAAAGAATAAGGACTTGATTATGTCTAAGGAAATGTTTTACTCTTCATGTCTGTGATTTTATAAAATAAGGTAGTCATAAGAATTTTTAGGATTCACAGTTCATGTAAATGTTTAATAGAAATAAGAGGGTCATTTAAAATACAGTATTGTATTTTGGTAGAAGGCTCTTCCGACTTCAGAAGCCAATTATTTTCTCCAGTGAGGTAATCAAATTACTCCCTTCTAATGTGGAGCTGTACTTCTGATTTAATGACTACTTGGTGTGCCCCTTTTGTTATCCCTACAATTAAAGGAGCCTTAAAATAAAGCCATGAACCAGTATAAATGTCGGAGACATGAATAAATGATGAGCCCCGTCTTCGGAGCAGCTGCCAGCCAGCTCTTGTGAGGGATGTGAATTATTGATGTCATACCATGGCTCCCATAAATGTCAGTTGCCTGAAGAGGCTCAGAACATCTTTCAGCACCAGGCTGGCCCAGCTGTTCCTCCATGATGATATGAGGGAGAGAGCCTCATGAGCACATCCAATTAGCATGGTTCTAATTGCTGTTCAATACCTATAGGAAAGTCATGTAAAGGTGGATAATTTTTGTGGGCAGCCAAGAATGAACACCTAGGGCAGTGTTTCTTCTTGTGTATTCAAATGCTCATATCCTGGACGTACCTCAGTTAGATGGGGTGAGGAATGGGCATTTCCACTGTGACTCTGATGCATTCATCTGCACTGGGGCCTCTTATTGGAGAACTGTTTCCTCCTACGCTAGAGGAGAGGCTTGTACTAGATCATTCCCAGCAATCTGGTTGGTGCTGATGATCATTTCCAGGGATTGAGAATCACAGTCTGAATTGGGTCCCGTTGGGTGCCTCTCCTAGACATTTGGAGTTGGGTTTTGAACATAACAGCAAGTCCCTAGTGAGTACCATAAAACCTTGGATTGTGAGTAACTTGTCCTGTGAGTGGTCTGCAAGATGAGCAAACAGTTCTATTACATTTTACCTTGGTAAATGAGTGACTTTCTGCAACTTGAGTAGGACGGAACGCCAGACATCACAGGATCACACTTGAACCCAGGGATCCGCTTCCTCTCTCTCTCTGTCTTGCTGTAGGATCTCCTAATAGCAAGAGGCTATGAGGCAGCTCTCATCTACTGAGGAGGAGAAAAAGGCCAAGGAATCCCTTACTTCAAAAGAAATTTAGGAGATGTGTGAAATGTGGGAAAGAGTTTAAAAGTTTGGAGATGAAAATAAGGCTATAGTAGTGCAAGTGATGAATCTGTTTAATGAAGAGGCATTGTCACATTGCTGCAAAATCCCCAGAAGGAACCAAAAGCAAGTGTCATCGGATAGATTCTCTGTCAAAGGTGCATGAAAAGAAAGAGATTCCATGAAGCCAAAAATTCTGTTAGTGACAGCAAAAGTCATCCTGCCCAGTAATTCTCCTCTCTCTTGTCTCCTCGACACCAACCACAAGGTTTCCAAAGTAAGTGCAGGTTAATTTATTTATTTTTCTTCATATTTTGTATTTTATTTATCAATTTTGTATTATACTACAGTATTATAAAGATATTTATGAATATTTTTGGGTTGTAGAACATCTTTTATCATAAAAGTAAAACAAATAGCATATGTGTCATAGGTTCACCACCACTGTCCTAGTCTTTCATAAATATCCTGACATCCTTATAAAATATTCTTTCTTTTCTTTAAACGCTTTGACTTTCTAAGGCTGGGAAAGGTCTAACTATATCCATCACCTCTCTTTGGTTATCTTATTCAAAGAAAGCCTGAGACTCTATAAATTAATTTTCTAATTTATAAAGGAGACTTATTTTTAAATTCAGAAATAACTGCATAACTTGTTTTTTATTCATTAGTATTATGGAGCATTTTTGGTTGGATGTGAGTTTAAATTTCATGTGGTTCAATTGTCTCATTTTATAAATAATAAGAGAAAGGTTCAAATAAGGTAAATTGATTTGTTCATAGACTCACAGTTATTCAGAATCCAAAAAGGTTCAGCATATAGTTCAAGATTCCTGGCTTCTAATGTGGTACATGCCCTGGTCAGTCTTACTGCAGTCAGTTGTGGAAGAGTGCAAGATGTATGTCTGCGCCTTGGAGATCTGGAAGATCCAGTCAAGGGTTTGGGGCCTGTGGCAGTGTCTGTGTAAGTCCACATAGGAGGCCAAAGGATCTGCGAGGGGAAACTGAAAGACACTCTCTGGAAAGGCCCAAGGGCCAGTTCTGGAAGCTGAAGTGTCTGTGCCAAAAGGCCCAAGGGTCTCAGCCAGAAAGCTGAGGGATCTGCACCGGAAGCCAGGAGATGATGTCCAACACGAAGACAACGATCTAGCTCCCCCAAAGGAAGAAAGCAGCCAAAGTTCCTTCAACGGAAAGCCACCAAAACTCTTCCTCTCTCCTAGAGAAGCAGCTGCAACAAAGCTCTGCCAAAGATCAGCTGAAATCCTTCCCTCCTGTCCTCCTTTTGTACTGTTCTGACAACCACGATGACTCAAATTAGCTGGGCATTTCTACTCAAGTTGACAATTAATTAATTAACCACAGCATACTTTCAAATAATACCATTTTGTCCTCTAACTGTGCTATGACTGGAAAGAAGTTAAGAAAAAAAAAGAGAGAAAAGAAGAAAAAGAAATGTAAAATATTTTACAACGAACACCAGGGTGACTGACTGTATTACATTGTGTATCATGAGGTTCCAAGGGCAATGCCAAAATAGCTACCACTCCGAGTCTCACTTGTCTTTAAAAGGATGGCTTATCTTCTAGAGCGGGGTGGACAGAGAAGAATGGACTGGCAGCGTTTTGGTGGGCAACCATAAATCTTTGCTGTTGTTTTCAGATAGATGATTTTTCAACAGAGCACTTTCAACTTTGTAAGTGTAGCTTTCAGCATGGTTGAATCACAGGTTAGGTAACTTTTAGGGTTAAACAGACTCCAGATGATATCGCCTTGAAAAATGAGTCTGTGAAGTGTGAAATACACTGTACTATACAAAGCAAGTCTTCAATGCTGTACCCATCATACCTGCACTCAGAAGCCAGGCTTCTCTCACCTCCGTCTCCTGTCTGAAGAGTCCAGTGAAAGAGTTTTCAAAATGAGAAGAGTTAGAAACAGCACGCTATGAAAAAAGCCCAGATGCGTCATTTCTCCAACACACCTAACTCTTCACCACCCTTAGGTGCTCTCGGGCTGAGTCTTGCCCCTAGATCACTTGTAAACTGAGAGAGTTTTGTGAACATTTTTTTGACGGTGCTGATTGACAAGTCTTGTCCCTGCATGCTGTAAAGCAGAAACAAACAATCTGCACAGGAGAGGCGGCACAGATTCAGCTGCTCAGACACCCGAGCCATCCCCAGGGAGGAGCTGAGTCATCTCTGAGCTGTGTTCCGTGGGGTTCTCTGTCCACGTACCTTTGGTCTCTCATGCTGCTGTTGCCTAAGCAGGTGGTGGTGGACATGCTAGGCACTGAAGTGTCCCTGTGCTTTATCAAGAGGGCCTAGAAAGGTCAGCTTGGCATGGGCACGGCCCTAGACTCTGTGCTCTCTGGGTGGGAAAGGGCTTATTTCTGCTACCTTATGTATTCTTTCTGAACAGTGAAACACCAGAGGAATTTTGTAGGAAATAAATGAAATTAACTTGGTCAATTATTTCAAAACTAAATTAATTAATGAAGACAGGTGACTATAAGTATTTATATTATTTATATTTTGGACTCCAAATTATTTCTGTCCATTGCCTATGCCTGGTGTTGATTTCTGATATTTATAGTTATATATATATATATATATTTTTTTATATTATATACAACCTCATATATCTTATACATATACATTTAAATTTATAAAATTACTCACTGATGTTATTTTATTCCTAACTCATACTAACATTTCTTTTCTAATTTTTTAAATAAATACAACAGGACATAAAATAACTCAACATATAAAATTACACTTTTTAAGTAAAACAATTTAATTACTTAGCATCTTGGATTGAGTGAGCTAGTAAACCCATCTGATGTAGATATATATCTGCCTCTGATGTTGTTGGGTTGCATACAAAGTGCACACAGGCTGTGGCCAGTGCAGCTACTTAATGCATGTGGTACACATGGCCAGACATGCGAGCCCCAGTAAGGAGATTCGGCGGTCACATTCATCAGCACCTCTCCTGGCTGCCATCACATGCCAGGAGGGCAGCCTTCTTCTGCCAGCTGCCTGCTGTGGATGGGCCTCTAAAGGAGGTTTTGTGAGGCCTCCCTGCCAGCTGAGGCCACGCATGCAGGCAGCCGGTGCAGCTGAAGATGGATCCACCAGAGCCTCTTCCAAGCTGGCTGAAGATGCAGGCCAGGGTGGCCTCTCCAAAGCGGAGCCACCAGCTTCCCCAGGAGCATCCTCTGGGGCAAAGGAAGCAGCAAGCAGTCCTGCATTTTTCATGTCAGTTGCAGCAGTTCTGCCAACTGCTCTCCTAGGAAGTTCTGTTTACAGATGTAAATGTGATGTTTTATTTTTCTCTGGGATCCACACAACGTTATATTTCTCTACCACTCTCTTCGACATGCAAACCATGGAATGAGTTTGACTAGATTGGAATGGACAGTTCTTGATCATTCCTTATAAATAAGGGATTTAATTTTTCTACCTGCTATTTGGACAGAAATTGAAGATTTCCCTTAAATAGATGCACTACATCCTTCAGAGTAAGGGATGATCTCCTATAACCCACTTGCACAGGGGAGTAAATAAATGAAGATTTGTTATGTATAAAGATGGAATGCTACTTAAAAATATATTCTATTTCTTAATTATGAGGTCACTGGTTATAAGATATATCACTGTCTTTTGCATTAGTAAAGAAAAAAGACACCCCAAATAATTCTTTGAATTTAATTACATCAATCTTGTGCATATGTTAAAACATAAGTTAAATGCATGGGTTAAGGAATCCTAAAATTTGTTCTTAAAAGTCCAACTCTCCTGAAACCTTTGTTATTCAAACCATTGTTCTCCTCACAGTGGTTCTCTGCATCTATTAAAGCTCCTTTATTGTCTCCAGAATTTTCCACACAACCAGAGACCTTGCTGCTAGACCCATAGGCTCACACTAACAGCTACTTCCCACTGGCTGCTTTGCCAGTGGAGGCTCTAAGGTGGTACTGGCAGTATGCTGCATCCTGATGTCAGAAGCTTTCGAGCTGTGAAAACGATGTGCACCTGGACATCTACAAACACTTGTTTCCTCTGAGACTTCTGTTTGTTCATGTAGGATTGCAGCAGGGAGGTGATGCACTAGTTAAGTGAATTTTGAATATTGGGTTGTTGGATAATTATATTTCATACATTAATTATAGACTAAACAACTGACTCTCAATTAATAGGCCATTCTCTTGGGGTTTCAGCACTGCTTATTCTTCAGCAAGGTACCTACACAAGAATATCACCAATGCAGAAAGTATTATAAGACTCCCTGGAGATCTGTTTGGTAGATTTTCCAGTAACACACAAATGCATTTTTCTATTTGCGTGCCAAAGTTTTGAAGAGAAAAAACGCAGGGTATCACCATTATGACTATGTAAGGTAAGAGGATTAGAAACAGTGCTTAAATGGATGTCAAAATTGTCTTGTATGGAGAAATCTTGATTAAAACTAGGAGCTTTCGGCTACAGTTATTTTAGGAGACTTGGTGGAATGAGGGCAGAAAAGGATTAGTTTAGAAAGAATGGGAGCAGATTGATCCTCTTGCTAGAAGGAAAAAGTATGAAAAGAAATTGACTCAATTAATAAGAAAAAATTATAAAACTTTTCTGTTATGATGATAAACATATAAACTACTATAGCTATGCAGAGTTCTTTTACTAATAAATCCTGAATAGGGCTGAATGATTCATTGAGATACTTTCCCAAAGCTTTTATAGATAAAAGATATGCAGTGACATTTGTTTCGTGTTTTTCAAAGGACAGAGCTATTGAAAACATTTTCCTATGTATCATTTGATTTACTCCCTATAAGTTGGAATTGAAATGCCCAGAGTTTGAGGACTCATCCAAATTCTAAGCTCTTCAAATTTCTTGCTAGGGATATGAGGTCTGAAAACAGCATACTTTGTCAGATTTAGGCTTGCTGAAACCAAGATTACCTTTCAGTAAAGTGAATACATACAGTGTGATTGATGACCCACTTAATGTGATCTCTCAGTGCCACCCACAATAAGAACTTGCCATTCTCAAGCGCCTGTGTGAATCTGCTCAGGATAAAGAACTGAGCCTCAGAGATCATTTACAGCCCCTCAATTCTCATTATTACAGTTGGGTGTCAATTACCAACGTTCCCTTGTTTGGGACTTGAAGCTATTTCATAAATTCTCGAAAAGTATCGGGCTTCTTAGCAAAAAATTTCAGTGTACTTCTAAGTTTTTAATATGCTAAGTTTTGTATCTCTTCCTTTTTCTTCTTTATGTTTTACATCACAAGGAGAAAAATTACAGAGTCAAACTGTATAACTTACTATTTATTTAGCTTTTCTTTTTTTGGAGCAGGGAATCAAACTCAGGGCCTCCCAGTTGCCAGGCACGTGCCGTGCTGCTGAGCTACAACCCTCACCCATTACACACTATTTATATGTCCAAATAGTAATGTTCCATCATTGTACTTTCTGTAATCCATCAGAGATATATTCATGACAAGTTTATCAGTAAGTTCTCTGCTTTGTATATACTACGTGCTTTTACAGTACTCAAAAATTACTATGCATGGTTTTGGTTATTTGATACTAGATAGCGAAGAGGAATACATCCTGTACTGGTGAGTCACTATCAAGTTGGAGAGAATGATTAATCCTGTGATCTGGATGGAAAAAGGGAGATTCCCCTGATGATGGCGTCTCGATACTTTTGACAGGAAGCCTGAACACACTCTTTCTGAGCTACTCCATCAAACCTTAAAGGGGCCTGGAGTCAGCATTACTTGTGGAGGGAAAGCACTAGCAAACCATCTGCCCTGCAGTATAATTACTCAGTGATTCTGCCTCTGCCAGGAGCAATGTGGAGGGTATTACAGGGAATTGCCCAGGTCACACTTTATACCATAGTTCAGGTGTGTATCGGTGATGGTGAATCTTTTTCCCATGAAAGCAGCTTTGGCTTTTTATAGTAACCACAGGCTGTTCAGATCTAAATCTGGTGAATAAATATTTTTACTTCTTTCTTGTGTACCAAACTGAAGTTCTATTAAAGATATCAATTTATACAGAATCTCGTACATCTAGCATAGTGGTACGGTTTGGGTCTAGAATGTACCCCAAAAGTCTCATATGTTCAGAGGTGGAGCTTTGGGAGTTGACTGCATGAGGAACCTAAATGCATCCGTGGATGAATCCACTGTCAGGTTCAGAGCTCAGTGTACCACTAGGAGTTAGGGCCTGGTCCCAAGAGGTGGGTTACTGTGGGTGTGACCTGGAAGGGTGTATATCCTCCCTTAGCTCTTTCCTTCATTTTCAGCTTCCCAGCTGCCATGACATAAGCAGGTTTCTTCTGCCGTGGCCCTTTGCCTTGCCATTTCTTCCTTGGATCCCACTGACCATAGCCTGTGACCATGAGCCAAAATAAACCTTCTCAAGTTGCGGATATTGAGTATCATGTTTCAGTGATAGGTAAGTGACTAGCACTCATAGAATTAGAAATAAAGTGGGTGTTGCAGTAAAGAAACAAAGATGGCGGCCTTTGGAGTCACAGGAACTGGCTTTCCATCCTCCCACTTTATTTTGACTTTAGGCTACTTACCAATGTCACACACAGAGGGGACAGTGAGGATTACCTACTTTGTGCTCAGCTGTTCCCATAAAGTACAGTGTCACAGTACAATGTTGGCTAGACATTAGCATCCCACCAATGTGAGTGATGTTTATATGCTTGATGTGGGAATCATGAACAAGATGCTAGCTAAATAGTATAATCAAAACCATTTTCAACCTGACTGAAAGAGGTTTGGTAATATGAAATGTTTTAGGAAGCATTCACGTTTAAAAGATATTGAGAAAGTAGAAGGAGACTCTGATGCAGAAGAGGAATGGAATGAGAAGGACTGGGTGCAAGGGTCGGTAATGAAGGATGGGTATGAGCAAAATGTGGTATACGCATGGACCCTCCATTGTGAGACTAGGGGAGGGGATGGGGTGTGGGGGGTAACGGGGTGCTAAACATCACCAAAGTGTTATGTGCATGTAGGAATCTGACAAAGAATATCCCATTGTCTGCATAACCAATATTACTAAAAATATAAAAGTAAAAACAGTCAAAAATAAAATATTTTAGGAACTACTCAAAATATTATTACTAAGCTCACTCTATGAATATGTCCAACCCAATGCTAAATAAAATTCAGCATTTAAATTGGGACTCTTCAGACATGAGCGTCAGCATTTTCATTTGCAAGATAGGATGTGCCTGGGTGATTAGTACCCTCTTTTGCTCCAAGTTCTATGAGTATAAGAAGCACTACCTGGCATGTAGGACTGTAGGCATGGTGAAGGATAAGGCAGCAGGAGGGGACAGGGAGGGTAACACTGCATTGCAAGCTTGTAGTGCTGGGAGTGGAGGTCATTTTATAATGTCTGGGATAGCCTGTATTTTCTGAGAGAAATGACACAGGACCTAGTAAATACTCATTAAATATTAAGTCAGAGTTATAGTTGAAAGGACAAAAGAAGGTGAATACCTGAATGACAGATGTGGGAAGTGAAGGACAGTGAGTCAACAAGAGCCAGATATTTGCAAAGAACTGATTAGGATCTAGTTGAACAATTCACCACCAATTTGATTTGCGTCCTGCTGGAATCTTCTTTCCTCTGATTTCTGAAAATGTGTGAGTGGTACTAGTCACAATTCTTGATAGAATTCCACCCAAATTAATGATTTCACAAAAAGATAATATTGAATTGAGGACAAGGGCTTGGTTAAGCCATAATTTCTTAAAGTGTATGTGCCCTTCAGGCTTCAAGAAATATCATTTCATATTACATTGATTAATGTTATATAATATGGTGTTCTAACCACACATTAGGAAAGGACATCTAGGGCACTGGACACAAAGTAGTATGAATATTTCTTTTGGGGATGAGAATAAGTTTTTAACAACTGAAACAATTTAAAGAAACAGCTATTAAAGGAAACAAAGAATGATAAATGCCATTTATGACAAACCAACAGCTAACATCATTCTAAATGGTCAAAAGCTAAAAGCTTTCACTTTAAAGTCAGGAACAAGACAAGGATGTTCACTGTCACCACTTCTATTCAACATAGTTCTGGAAATATTAGCAGAGCAATTAGACAAGAGGGAGAAATAAGAGGAATAAGGATAGGGAAAGAAGAAGTGAAGGTATCATTATTTGCTGATGGCCTGATACTCTACAAAGAAGACCCCAAAAACTCCACCAAAAGGCTCATAGGTTTAATAACCAAATTTGGTAGCATAGCTGGATACAAAGTCAGCACTCAGAAATCAATAATATTCTTGTACACGAATGACAAGCAGACTGAGAGAGAAATCAGAGAAACCACACCTTTCATAATAACACCTAAACAAAAGGAGTAAAAGATCTATAGAGTGAAAATTATAGTACTCTGAAAAAAGAGATCAAAGAGGATTTCAGAAAATGGAAAGATATTCCTTGCTCATGGATAGGAAGAAGCAACATTGTGAAAATGGCCACACTCACAAAATTGTTGTGCAGATTCAAGGCAATCCCCATTAAAATTCCACTATTTCCTTAGTATACCTCACAGATGTAGAGAAAACATTTCTAAAATTCATCTGGAACCAGGAGATGCCTAGAATGGCAAAAGCAATCCTGGGAAACGAAGGAAAGGTAGGAGGCATCACTATTCCTGACTTGAAATTATACTACAAAGCTACTGTGATAAAATCAGTATGGTACTGGCAAAAAAACAGACCTGAAGATCAATGGAACAGGTTAAAAGATGCAGACACAGCTACAAATACACTCAGCCAACCTTATTTTTGACAAAGCAGCCAAACATGTTCACTGGAAGAAAGATAGCCTCTTTAACAAATGCTGCTGGAAAAACTGGCTTTCCACATGCCAAAGACTAAAAGTAGACCTATGTCTATCATCATGCACTAAACTAAAGTCAAAATGGATCAAAGATCTAAGTATCAAAACAGAAACAATAAATCTACTGGAAGACAGAGTAGGTAAAACTCTAGAAGACATAGGCATAGAGTTCATGAACAAAAGCCAAACTGCACAGGAAATACTTCAAAGAATCAACAATTGGGATCTCATCTTATTGAGAAGTTTCTGCACATCAAAAGAAATCACCAACAGAGTGAAGAGAAAACAGAAAACCCACGAATTGGGAAAAGATTTTATCCAACTGCCCCTCAGACAAAGGACTCCTATCTAGAACATATAAAGAATTTAAAACAATCAGGCCCCCAAAATTCAAAGACCCAATCCAAAAATGGGCATCTGAGATGAACACACACTTCTCAGATGAAAAAATACTAATGGCGAATAAACACAGATTTTTTAAAGCTCAGACAATGGGTCACATTCTGATATACAACTTAGATATTGCACTGGCCCGAAAACTTGTTACTAATCAGACTACACAGATCAAATTAAATAAAAAAGAACAGAATCATCAGTTGTAAGGAGGTGTGGAGCCATGACAGTGAAGGACTCACCGAAGTGACTGGGAGGTGTTAGTGGTGACTAAAAGATTATGTTAAAGTTATTTTACCTGCAACAATGGTTCTGAAATGATTTTTCCTATAAATGTACTGAACCTATCCAGTATTCCTGAATAATGCCATTGAGAAATGCAGCGACTATAACTGATTTTTGAATCAAAGGTTATAGACTTTATGAATTCTCTAAGCTTAGCAAAGATTTATTATGGAAGTGTTGAATATATATATTTTGAAAGCAAAGCTTTTATTGTGTGATATACAGCCTTAAAGTATTGAAATGAATGGTTTCTTTTGTCATGCTATTAAGAGAAAATTGAGTTTAGCGTGCTTGTATACTTTACAATTCTTTTAAAAAGTTTTAAACAGAAAAAAATAAAAATAATAAAACAGAATTTCAGAACAGGTTAGTAGAAGAGTTGCAATAATTAATATATCTTATACTTTGTCTTCATAGTAGTTTTATATTTTAGGAATAACTTGTACATTAAATACTTTCCTAATATGACACAAAAGTTAATATCCTTTTAAAAGCCTTTTAAAATCCTTATTAAAAATTAATATCCTATTGTAACTAGGAACCCGTTTGAAAGACTTACCATCTATTAAAACATCATGATGTAGAAATCCTGAACAAGAATGCCTTAACTTTTGACTATTGCTTTCTTTTTTCCTCTAATGACACCACCATTAAAGAGAGAGTAATCTATATGAACAAGGCCACATTCAGAGAGCTGAAGGCAAACTGAATGGGCCCCAAGAACTTCTTTCAGTGGCATTGCCACAGTAGGTCAGGTGGTCAGCAGGACTGTGAAGGTCCTTCCAAATGTTCCATTAGGTTTCTGTCCATTGGAATAGGGGAGGGGTGGATCAATGCAAATCCTGAAAGTCCAACTTCTTTCTAATCTCTTTCTAAGTCGCTAAGTCCTTACCTGCCTTTATTTTCCAGGGTAGACCAAAAATGACTAAACAAAATTGTAATCATTGACAACAGAAGAAATGACCAGGCACAGAGACAACACAACTGCAACATTACAGCACCTAGGGCAGCCTCCCAGCAGGCTTGATTCTTGCCCACCCCAATCATACACAGGCAAATGGAGAGCAATGGAGAAATGCTCAAAGGCAGTATGTTCTTCTTCCAGTATCAACAGGAATGGAGATCAAGACTTCAAAAGGATTAAAAGTGCATATTGTAGATGAAGATAGTAAATCTTTCCATAAAGAGAATCTGGAACTTTCAAAAGAAGGACAGTTTGAGGGGAGTAGACGTGGCAGAGCCCATGGTACCCACAGGACATTCTCCTCCTGGAGGCGGTGAACACCTGTTGCATGGTGTGCTCCTTTATTCTTCGTATAACTTGTCTCTAGAAGACATTTCCGTCAGTTGTGTTCGCTGCTCAGTTTCCTCCTAGTAGTTGACTTATTACTAAGTAGGTATAGAAGCAAAAGTACAACAAATTAGTTAGAGGAAATATTGCTGGTGGGTTCCCAAATGGAGAAGAAAGGCATAAAGTAGGAGATCATTTTAAAATTCACACTGGCTGTTATTCCTTACATTATAGAATTAAATCTGAATAACAGTTTTCTGGCTCAGAATGATGAGGAGACACTGTATTAGCCTCCTAAATATGTTACTAAAGCTAGAACGTTACAGGTATACTTGTGCCTATACATGTACACAGGTATCTACATATAAATACATATACGGTATAAGATCTCTAGTACATACACACGTCAGTCTATATCTACTTCTATCATATATCTTCTGTCTCTCATAGAACTGGGAAAACCCAGGTCAACCATAGGAATGCAGTTGTGGAGGTTGGAAAGCAGAACTGGGTTGCTGTTGTCTGTCAGAGAGCAAGTCTGTAGACCCCCTCTCCAACCCTGTGGGTGACTGATTTCACTCCCTTCACCCTGATAGATAACTTGGAGTTTATTCTCCCCACTGAGAAATACTAAACTTAGTAAAGGACATGGAAACCATATAGAACATAGAGATTGTTTCACTAATTCTTCTTTTCAATGGTTCTAAGATTAATGGCAACAAGATCAGCATGGTCCAGGCAAGAAATGAAGAAATGTATTTCTAGATAACCTGACCAATATAAAGACTAAAATTATTGACAGGAGAGCCTGAGTCTAAAGCTAGACTACCTGGTTTCCTTCATGGGAAGATGAGCCAATAATTCATTTTCCAGACAAAGACACAAATGGTAGGAAAACGAGAGAGCTATTATCTTAGTTACTTTTCTCATTGCTGAGAAAAAATACCTAACACCAAAAATTAAAGGAGGAAAAATTTATGGAAGCTCATGGCTTGTAGTCATTTCAGTGCGTAGTCAACTGGCTCCAAGGCAGGGGAGCATCGCAGAGGGGCACGCAGAGGAGAAACCGTCCCTGGCAAGCAGGGTGTGCAGAAGGCAAACAGCAAGTGAAGGACACCCAATGATACTAGCCCTCTTTCTGTGCCTTGCATTTCATTTCTAAGATAGGCAACACTCACACACAGAGTGGGGCATGCTTATCCTACCCACCAGAGTGTCAAATCAGTTGGTGGGCTGATTCAGTTATCACACACACTTAATCCCAACATCACACACTCTAGATCCAGCCACCATTGAACAAGCCCCACCGATGACCACAAGAGGCTTCGGAGGCATCTAGATAAAAGCCACAAGCTGTTAATAATTACATCAGGGCAGCTGAAGTAAAATGAGACTCTACTGGGAGTATAATATGGTCACTCTAGCATAGGGTGGAATTCAAAGTCAACAAGACCTTCTCACTCTTAAACACATGGCTAATACTGATCAGGAATCTCATAAAACCTTGTGAAGATCAAAAAAGAAAAAATACTGAAAAAATGAATAAAGAAACTTTAACTCAGAAAAAGAGAAAATATTTAATATCCTGGGGATATAAAAAAGATTTGCCTCGCTGAAATGATAAAATAGACTGCTATAAAAAAGGAAATTTTCCAAAAGAAGAAAGAAAAAGAACTGATTTAAAACTACAGTAAACTATTCTGAAAAGAGAGAGTAGAGAAATCATACGAAATAAAAATCATGCATAGATAAATAAAAAAAATTTCAGGATTCAAAAAAATTTGAGTTGCCTGTGTGAAAGTGAGTTCCCAGCCAATGGATGAGGGTGGAGCTATACTAGGCCAGATCTTTGTGAAATTTCAGGACATGTGTGACCAAAAGAAAATTCTTACTTTCAGAGAGAATAGCATCAAGAAGGATCAAGACTGTAGGATCAAGAAGCTACCAGAGAAATCTGAGATTTTTAAAAGACAAAGTAAAAATAGACTGATGAGAACATGGATGGTAGAAAGTATTATTTTCAGTATAGAGGAGATAAGGAAATTGTTTTCTTTTCTTTTTCTGAGGTGGGCCTGACTGTATTTCAGGGTGGCCTGGCCTCGCTATACAGCCCAGGGCAGTGATCCTCTTGCCTTGACCTCCATGGTGCTGGGATCCCAGGCATGTTGCACCATGACTAGCCAGCCAAGGATGTTCTTGAATGGCCAGACACAGCAGCAGGGAATTCCACGAAGGCGGCATGCTCCACACAAAGAAAGCAACAGTTCTCGTGGGAGCAAAGAGATTTGGCAGCACAATGCCTACAGATACTTTACACACAGCTGAAGCCTGAGAACAGGTGTTCCAGATTTTGTTCTGCACTTGACCTTGACGATGAACTCATCAACTGCCTACTGCAGCCTGCACATTCATTGCACCTCTCAGAATCAGGCTGCCTCAGCATGGCCAGAAACGGTAGAGCCATACCATGTGATCTCAAAAGCAAAAGGGCAAACGAGGGCCAGGGGTAGACAGAATGAAATGGACGCACATAAAGGCAAAAAGGCGGAAAGTAAGATTGGTGATAGCAGTGAAGACGACAAATTCTCACCTAGTCTCACCTTTGGATTTTGCTTATTCAAAAATATGAGTAAAAATAGAACGTGAGATTGATAATTATGTGATGAGAGGTCAGTCCACAAGAAGTTGTCTGTATGTAAATGAAAGACATTTTCTCTGCTTTTATCTGCAGGGATATTCTTTTCCAAAGTTGTTTTCTCTCTTCATTAATGAGACAGTGACGGTCGCGCAGCAAGCGTTGATGTGGTGAGCTTCAGGGCGTCTAGCTTCAATCAGTTCCAGGACATACGACTTCAAATATTTGTCAGGGTAGGGAAGATATAGTATCAGTGAGATGTTTTAATTTACCTTTCTTGATTGCAGTAATTAGACAAAGGCACAAGATAAAAAGAGAGATTAGCCACTATAGAAGTTTCTTTCCATAAAATTTCCAGGGACGTTCTGTCCGGGACATCTATTTACTCAGAAGGAATGAAAGGCAACCCACAGATGTGAAAAACCTAGGGTTTTGAGGGACAGAAATGCAGTCATTATTGGCTTTAGGCTTAGCCAGAAGAGAGAAATTTCTAGTTAAAAAGCGTGAGATAATTCCTGTGGTTTTGGGGTTTTAATCACAAAGCAATGAGCTAATCTTAATTGGATTTCCCAAGGTGAGTTTTGTTTTCTTTAGCGTTTTATTCAGTCTGTCTAACCAGTTCATTTTTGTGACTCTACAAGAATTTCAGGCCCCAAACACCAGAGAACACTGATCTTCCTGTCTCCACTCACAGACAATGGGAAGCAACCACTCTTAGATTTTGAGCACAGAAATTGCTCCAAAAAACCTGCTTATTTGAAACAATGTTTTTGCAGGTTGTGTGAAAATATCTGAAGGTAGGCACACTTGCATCTGGCTACCATTTTGTAAGACCCAGAAGAGACTGAGTTAGCTTTCAGGCCAGATAACCACTTTGTCTTGATTTTACCTGGCGTCCTTTGTCTCCTCCCAAGTTTGCCTGTGGTTTGTGCCTTTCCACACCTCTTCTAGTTTTCCTCTCTCTTTCTTGATTTCAAGTTCGAAAACTATTTGAGACCCTTTGTAGCATTAACCTATCAGTGGGAGTGACGCCCAGTGAAGAAGTGATTTCAAGGAAAGCCTGGCAGGTAGAAGTCATCTATAGATTCACTGTGAATCTGAAAGACGGTCTTGGGTGAGAGGGTAATCAGTCACGGAGAAGAGTTCTTTGCTGGCTGTGTTTGATCAGTGAGTTGGTTCCTCGATTTTCAATTGAAGCTGTATGAACAGAATTGAATTCAAAGATTTATACTGATTGTGAAGAACTGAAATAGCTGAAGGCGTGAAGCCAGAGATGCTGAGTGATCACAAAGGTTTATAACAAAGACAGCTTGTGAGAGGTCGACAAAGAGGAGAAGATGCCAGGCCTGAAAGAAGGCAGAGGAGAGCGAGTCTGTGCAGGTTAAATACAGAGGAGGCAAACTGGGTTAGGAGACAGAAAGAGGAGAGAAAGCAGCTTTGATGAGAAAAATAGAAATGTGGGGAGAATAAGAAGGGAGAAGCCAACATTTGAGGCTGTTCCTTCACGCCCCCGACACGTGAGAGACACAGCTCTGACTTACAGGAAGAAGAGGGGTGGGAGGCCTCGTGAGTGCTCACCAGCCTTCACACACAACAGGAGAGCTCTGTGTGTCTGCACTGCTACCTAGATTCCTCTTAGGGAGAGAAACAGGCACTATAAATATTGTGGCTCATACCTAATACAATTCCTGTTATGTTCTCAACCCAGCTTTCGTTAGATGCAGCTTGACTTTCCTCTGAGAAATTAAGTAGGTATCAGGGATAGAACTTAATTTAACCCCCAACTTGGGCTCAAACCTAAGGGGATGCTTAACCTAGCTACTCAGGAAATGTACCAACTCTCCTACAAAGCTGTCAGAGAATTCCTTGAGAGAAGATATTTCTAGTTGAATTATGAACTAAAAATGATAATAATTACTTAATGGTTCATACACTGATTTCATTTAAAATGTGTTCTCTGATTAAAAACCCCAAGGCATTAGTTGGACAATTAAGAAGTAAATAGTTTATAGCAAAAAAGCTGTCCAAACCACAGATAATGAGTTGGAGCTGTTTAAGGAAGTTTTGATGATAATGAGATATGAACAAGGAATGCTCATTTCAGAAAATGTATTATGAAACATATTACAGGACGATGAATGAACAGTGTTGTTCATATACACATGTGAACCTGCGAGCATGCACGTGTGCACACGCACACACACACACACTACAAAGTAGCTCTGAATCACACAAATCACAAAAAGTCAAGCTCTACAGTCTAGTACATGTATACCTAGGACTTCCCTTCTTTGAGCTGTAGTCTAACCATGCAAACAATGGCAATAATATTTATATTGGCTACCTTAGAGGATGGCTGTGAATGACTGGGGGAGTTAGTGTGTGCATGTTCTTAGACTCTGCCTAGTGTTTATGTGCCCTTAGTAGTACACGTAGTGGTAAGCATGAGAGGTGAAACCATAGTCCTCTATTTCCTAACATGTCAGTAATTTTCATTTCTAGCTGGTAAGCAATTTTATGTTTGCGTTTTACATTATAAAATTTTTTCCTATTATATGATGTCAGTAAAACTTAAAATTTTACAAAATGTGGCACGGTGCTGAACATAACCATTTAGCTCTTTCTGGAGTTGTACATAATGTGCAGAGGCACGTGGGTAAGTATTGTGAGCAGAATTCTAAGAAGGCCTTTGAGGTTGCTGCCACCGGGTGGATGTCACCTTCTCTCTTTGTTTCTTTTGTGGTACTGGGATGGAACCCAGGAGTTCCACACTAAATTACACCTCCAGTCCTTTGTTTTGTTCTGTTTTCTGATGTTGAGAAAGGGTCATGCTTAGTCACTGTTTGCCCAAACTGGGCTTGAACTTGCAATTCTCCTATCTCAGCCTCCTAGTTCTCATCGAGTGGGTGGGGTCTGCCAAGATGAGAAGCTATCGCCCCTAGGATTAAGGTGAAAGCAGAGGGAGTGTACAGATGCAGTGGAGGTGTCCAATCAGTTGGCTTTGAGTTAGTCTAATGGGTACTCACCTGGGTAGGGAAAACCTAGTAAGTGGGCTCTGAATGAGGGTTTGGCAGTCAGGGAGTCCTGCTGCACCTGTAGAGCCCTTTGACTGGGGCCTGAGGGCAGCCTCCAGATGACCAGAACAACCCATGGCTGATAGGCTGCAAGAAAACAAGACCTCAGTCTCAAAACCCAAGGAACTGAGTCTTTCAACAGCTTGGAAAAACTTCTAAGGAGATTCCAAGTATCAGAGGACAGCCTGGTCTCAGCCTAGCTCACCATCAGCAATCAGCTCAGCTCATGATCCACAGGGACTGTGGGCTAATAAACGTGTCATTATGAGTATTCATAAGAAAGTGAATACCACAGGGAAGGAATGCATTGGCTTTTCTGGGGTGGGGAGTACAGGTCCATTGGTTTATGATAGGTTCCACTAGACCCCAAGCCTGCCACCCCAGTGACTTCTGTCCTGCAGAGACTTCACCACTGAAACTTGTGAGAAGCATAATAATAAATAATATTACCCGGTGCAAGTGCTTAAGAACTTGAGCAACAAGCTCTTTGTAAATATTAGATCACAAAGACATGAGCACCTTTTACCATTATACAGGATAATAGAATTTGATCAGCTAAATCCTAGGGCTTTATAAGGCACAAATTATGTAAACAAACTTAATGGCTTTCTGATAAGACTACAAAACCATTGCTGGGAAGAATGCAAGAGATGTTCTTCGTTTGGACTTTCCACTTCACTTGCTAATGCATAGTTGCTTATTCAAATTTTAAGAAAATTAAACATGAACGCAGAGAGTTATAGAGGACACAAATGAGAGGATAGACTTAAGAAAAGCATTATTTTTAGTTTAGGGATAGGCGGTGAGGTTCTAAGGAGCTGGATTTATGTGTTATAATTATTATTATTCACTGGGTGGGAAGAAGTAAACCAAGGTTGAAATACAAGAGCTCAGTGTTTCTATGGGGAGAATGTTGGTAGATATCTAAAGAAAATGGCAAGGCAAAATTTACATACTAGAAACAACGTACAATTAAAAGAGGCAAATGTTGGAAAAATGAGGTAGTATAATTCTTAAATATTACAGTAACAAGTTTTCAAAGAGAAGATAGGAGTGGAGAAGGAAAATTAGGATTACTATGACTGCATTTTATAATGTATCCTAATGGGAAACCAGGCTTTGATTTTCACAGAATGGTGAATTCTCGCACAAATGACTGAGTGAAAACGTTTGCTTCTCAATGCTAGCTGTGCAGAACTCGAATTTCGCTGTCACTTAGAGAACCCGTATTTTCCAAGAAACATAGCTCAATTTGTGGTTCTCCCAGTAGGTCTACGTGAGCTCCTTCAATAGCTCAGCACGGGCTCCTTGGACAGCTTATGACCATGCCAAATTTTATGCATCCCAGTTGCTACAATTTGCCATATTTTTGGTATCACATTGCATCCACAAAACATTTTGCATTGATTCACAGTCACTCTACATCCTCTAAGACTTTTTAATCATTCTTCCAGACCCCAGCAGTCATTACAGCAGCCTCACAGGTGGCAAATTTGTCCAAATGATTTCAGATACTCTTCCTTCACCACTCTCAATATTTCCTCACTGGAAGCCGGATCTCTATTTATTGTATGAAAGCTCATTCCTAAGAAGTCTTTTCTTTGTTAACATCATGCCCCAGTGATATTATTGATCCACATATATGCACAGACTAACAATGAACCCATTTCTATCTCTAACCCAAACAGGATTTTGGGCTTACCCAACTGCAAAGTCTGCTTCTCAATTTAGATGAAAGACAGCACTCGACATTTAACCAGGTCAAAACTAAACTTTTTAGATTCCTCTAAATCTGTTTTCCTCTTGCCTTTCCACATCTCCTTAATGGGACTGCAAGTCACCATGTTATTTAATCCATAAATTTAGGATTTATGATGGGTAACTCTCTGTTTTTAACCATTCTTATTCAGGCTTTTGCCAATCCTCTCAATTCTACTTTTAGAATAGGTCTGAAGTCTATGTTCTTCTCATCTCTTAAACTGACTCCGCACTGGTCTGCAGGGGGCTCATCTCTTCCTTCTATTTTTACAAAAACTTTAAGCATGGTCCCCAAACTTTTACTCTGCCTCTCACAACACATTAAGTGCGGATTTTAAGTGTAATCAAAGTCTTTTCATTTACCCGCTCAAAGTGTCTAACTGGATTCCTACCCACTGCAGTTGAAAAATAACTGAAACAATAGAAATTGAACTTCTGTTTTCTGCCCTGCAACCCTGGTCGACCATCACCCTGGGTATCTCCCCATTTCCCAAGGGACCCATGCTCGGGCTCTCTATCTTCCAGCCACTTGCATTTAGGCTCATTGATGTGAACTGCTCTCTTTCATATATTGAAGCATTAACTTATAAGGCTCCTTTCTATTCTATTTTTTGAGTGCCATCTCTCCTTTTCTCCTTTAAATTTTGGGTGCATATATAATTTCTTATGACAGTAATGTATCAGAAATTTAGAGAAGTCCATCCATGACGGTGCATGTTTGAAAACCTAGCACTCTAGGAGACCACGACAGGAGGATCATGATTTCTTACTCAGCCTGGGCAACAATTTAACAGTTTAGCAAGAAGAGGCCTAAGGAAGTAGCTCAGTGCAAAGGCTGTGTGTTTATTCTCTAGTACTGAAAAAGTATTATGGAATATCTTAGGCTGTTATTCTCTCCTTTGTTACAAATCTCTTGTCTCAAGCCAAGGTTAGGAGTATCATACTCTGTTGCTTGTAAGTCCATAGTCTTTCCAGAAGAAGGAAGGGGCAGTAAAGGGCTAAATATTCCTTGCTGATCAACAGGCAAGAGTTTTCAAGGGTCTTTGTATACACGGATGCTCAGAACTCCTTGAATGGAGAGTGAAAAATCTTCTAACTGTGCAAGGCTGTAATCCTTCTTGTTCAGACTGACCTGGAGCACATGATGACACTATGGGTATGTTCTACAAGGGAGAGAGCAATACAGACGGCTCTATGGTACTGAGTGAGAGGTCCCATTGCAGAAAGATAAGCTCTTTCAAAAGTACAACAGCTCATCATTGTGTGTGTCCTTGATTTAAGGGTTGAAAATATCATAGTTTTGTTTTTCTAATTTTCCCTTGGGGTGAATGTAGGAAAACTACTAAATTGTTAACTGTCCAGTCCCAATCAGCATGCCCTAATTTCCATTGAGCCTACCAGTTGGCTTTAAGGAAGACACAAATTTATGTATATTAGAAGATGCCGAGGTCAGGATTCTTGTAAAATAAACCAAATGTTGGTAGGTGATATTTCAGCTCTAGTAAGATTAAAATGATAGGAAACAGAAAAGGGTCTTGGAATACTGACAAGTGCATCCATCTGAGTACTCTTGGGCCAAATCTCTGGGACGTGGGTTTCTTCTGCACATTTGGACTTGCTGTCATGGGCAGAAATTGTAGGCAGTCTGCCTTCCAGGCTACACTCACCCTTGCGTGTTGTACACACGCACCTCATGTCCTTGTCCTCGTCCCTTCCACCCTGTGGCCTGCCCAGCTCCCCGCTTACGCTGAGGGCTCTCCCCTGGCTGCCTGCCCACTACGCTGTTCAGCACCTCAGATTCTAGCTGCACAATCTTATTCGTACTCAAGAACTACTGAACTGCATTCTCCAGAGGTGGAGCCAAGAAGTTCATCTAAAAAAAGAGCAGTGAAACAAAATTTGAAACATGATTACAGAGCACAGCCAGATTTAAGAAGTACTGGCTTCAGAGAGATTGCAGTTGGAACCCTTCCTGAATGATGTGGCCAAGTGAATTACCTCCCGACGCCTTTGGAAATTAATAATAATGATGATGGTAATACTTTACTCTTAAGTAATTTTTTACCATGTGTTAGCCAATATGCTAGGATTCATCTGTGCTTATCTTGTTTTGTGCATACAATAGTGCTACGAGATAGTTGTTATTTCTCATCCATTTTAAAGTTAAAGGTACTGAGGTCTATTGGGTTAACGAAGGCACCCAGGATTACAAATTTGGGAGCCAAGGGAGCCAGGATAAAAACCCACCTACCTGAATAAAGAACTGGTGATTCCTGATAAGTGGTCAACAGTTACCTCTGGCAGTCATTATCAGTGGCATCACATTATAATTTTCCTCAGCATCACTGGCCTCAGGACTTCACTTTGAATACTGGTTTTATCTTGAAAATAGTGCATATCTCAGACCCTTTTCTGGAGTTTTGGAGGGTAAGCTGTGCCATGAGTCTGATGGAAAATTTGTTCTTAACTTGTAGATATGCACAATCTACCTACTTCTGTTGGAGTTTATAAGAACCTACAATTTAATTTTATATCCCTGAAGTTTAATATGGAATTGTAAAACAAAACCAAGGTTCTCTCCTCAAAAAAATTTCATGAGAGTTTCAGACAACCTTTGCTATTGCAAAAAGGGATTTCAGTACCCAAACAGGCTCTTTCTGTGATCATGGGATGGAAAGGATGATCTGCAGTGTTCTAGAAGCTTCCCCTCGCATGGACTGGGGAAATACCCGAGCAGCAAAATAATTCTCCTCATCTAGGCTATTAGAGGTAGGTAGCTCATTCTTATGGGCTCCAAGTTTGCAATTTCACTGCCTTAACTCTTTCCCTTAAAGATAAATTCTTTTAAGTGCTATTGAGAAATTGCTCAAGTGAAAGTTAGACTTCTAAAACAATGCAGTGTCTGACATTTGCAGTTTGCATTGCTTTAGAACTATGTTTCATCATTTTTGTGTAAAAAAATCCAGTAACATACAACTTATTAGATGCTGTGATAAGAATCCTGCACCAAAGAAATAAGCCACCTGTGGACCCATCCATTCTACACATATAGAAGGCCATCTTCATAAAACATAAATATGACACAGTTACCTGTCATGTTGCAGTAAACTTTCAGAGGCCCCAGCGGTCCACTGCCATCAGGATCTATCCAGTAGTAATTAGATGTCTGGCCCAGGTGTTTGTATGCTTCACATGAGGGCTCGTAGATGGCTGCAAAGAAATATCCTGTGTGAACACAGCAGGAAACCAATAGCTCCCCAGACCCCAGGAACACAGCCAGCCCACAAGTCACTGCTACCGGTACCTCCTCCTGTTTGAGCAAACATTCTTTTTCTCTAAATTTAAGTACATGGCTTCTTTTTTTTTTTTTTGTATAGGGCTTTCTGACCTAGATAGAAAGTTCCTGATATGGCTTCATAGTTGGGAAAAGAACTAAAACAATTGATAAATTGTAAAACAAATATAATGCATATCCAATTGAGGTTCATGACCATAAAACATATTTAATTTATATCTATGGATAACTATCATCTCCTTAATATAAGGCCTTTATTTTGAAAGCTCATAAATACTGCCTGCTTTGGTGGGGTCTCAGGAGATGGGAGAAGCATTCTTTCTCTCTTTCTCTCTCTGTCACACACACACACAGGCACACACACAGACACACACACACACACACACACACACACACACACACACACATTAAAATAGTTAATGTAAATTTCCCCAAGTAATATGTGCTTTCTAATCTTCTATTATCTCAGGGGAAAAGGCGAGGAAGGAAATTTTCCTGATTCATTTTATTGGCTACAGGTCCTTCAATTACATCCGTCCTTGTTGAGAAAGCTAACATTCACGTAATTGAATTACAGGTTCTTTTTCCTTTCCTCTTTGTTCCTATGCCTGTAACACATTTTCTTACTGAAGTGGCCCCTGTTTTCAGAAGTGCAAAATTAAGATTTACATATCTCCTTTGTCGTGGGACTCTCTAAAATACTACCACAAAAACTCCTTTCCCTACATCTCCTCACTGATATTTATGAAGAATATGAAAGATCGCTTCCCAGAATGAATAACCATTTCTGGGGAAATTCTGTCTATCTGACCCACATGTATGGGGACCTTTTTCTAAAGTACACTTGAGTCATATACCTGAGGTCTGCTGTGTTTTAAATTATGAAACAGAGTCCAGTCTGAGATCTTTTCCATTTCTTTTAACTTTTCCTCCATCAAGTCCTCTCTGTCTTCCTTTAGCTTTCCATGGCTTTCTCTCTTCAAGGATGTTAAACCTTAAAATCTATTTCATTTTCACAACAATAAAACACACTAGACTAAAACATTTGTCACATTCTTTGATTTGTGCCTTTCTCTCTCAGTTTCTTCCTTCTGCAAATAGTCACTGAGTGCTTACAATGAGCTGCACAGATCAAGCTCTGCAAATCTAGCTGTGCAGAATCCAGATACATGACCTTTGTGGCAGGGTTTGTTCACTGTGTAGACATTGCTTAGGCATCAAGTGCTACTGGGACAGAAAGTGGTTAGAAAGGTAAGCAAAGCCCATCCTTATTTTGTCCCTTTACAGTAATCAGCATGTCCACTTTTAACCTCTTAGGTGTCTAAATTAGATAATCTATGTTTGTTCTGATCTTGAACACCATACCATGTAAACTCTTGGATGCCATAATCAGGTGTAGGCTTTAGAAAAAAATTCCATGCAGTGAAGCAATAGATTTTAGGCATGGTAAAGAAAGCTTTGGGCTATTACCACCATTGCCAGTTGGAAGATGACTAACATTTGATCCAAAAAAAAAAAAAATGACACAGTGTAAAGTAGATGGGACTTTCCTTTCCTTCTTTCTTTCTTTGCTTCTTTCCCTCATCCAGGAGTAGGGGAAGAATATATATATACACACACATCAAATAGCTAAGATAATTTTACTGCTGGTTTCTGTTGGTTTATTGAAAGGAACAGTTAATGCTTAACTTTTTTTCTTAATTTTTTAAACCAATTTTGCATTCTTATATCTGGTAATCTGAAAAATTACTTTGAAGATAACAATATGCAATATAACCACCAGTGTTGATTTCCTACCATCTTGTTTTGAAATTCTGTATCATTTTAAATGGTTTTTTCAATTTTTATTCTCTTTAAAATTAAAAAAAAAAAAACCCATAAAGTGGATGGGACTGACTCAAATGTTTTTAAGATCAACAGCACACGGAGACCAACTAGATGTAAGGGGTGAGGAACAAAGGACAGTTAAGAATGACCTAAACTCATAATCTCTGAAAATCATCTGCCCTATTCATTAGTCACTGACAGCCTACTTCATGTTATTAACACTTTTATGTATAGTTCAAAATAGTTCAAGAAGTCAGGTTTCTAAAGTCTTCCTCTTCCTCTAAAGTCTTTATGGCCAATCGGCTGTTAAAACCTTTCACCTTTCATTTCTAGTAGTTAATACTTAATTATTCTCTTCTCCTTCTACTCAGTCCTTGCCCTTGTTACTTGATTTTCAATAGTCACTATGTTATGGATCCTTCTAGCCAACTAGCTCTTCACTTCTCACCAAAGTATGCTTCTTAATTTATGGTAGTGTAATCTTAAAACACCACTGGCACCGTGTGCAAAACCGTGCAGTGTTTCTTCCACATTTATGATGCTATGTTGAAGGTCATTATCTCTGAATGCAGGAATTTTCAAAACCCTGATAGGGCTTTCTCAGCTCTAGGAACCTCCTACCATCTACCCTGTGCCCTGCTCCACCATATTTGCCCCAGAACCGCTCATGCAGGTCATGCTTTTCCCTCCTGGGTTACCTCATCCTTCACCTGCTCTTTCTCAGCCTACATAACTTTGCAATCAGAGTCATCGATTGAGGAGATATGATAAGAAAGAGGCTCTGTAATCAAATTGAGTTGGGTCAGAATTCGAACTCCACAACGGTCTACGTATGTATAACGTGGGCAAAAGAGGAGAATCTCCGTTGGCCTTATCTGAAAAGTAAGTACAGTCAGCATATTACAGCGGACCACTGCCCACCATATGAGGATAAGTAGGATTCGATTATTACGATTGGACAAAGTAACCCACATCGATTGCTTACCATAGTGCGCAGCCCGTGGAAAACTTTTCATAGATGGCATTTTATTATCAATCTGTGAATTAAGTTCCTCCTCTTTTTTGTGCAGGGATGAAACCCAGGGCCTTCACATTGAGCTACATCCTGAACATGCCCTCACCCCATCTTTTGTTTTCATTCTTTATTTAGAGGCAGAGTTTGCTAAGTCACTAAGTGTCCTGAGCTAGGCTTAAACCTATGATCCTCCTGCCTCAGCCTCTCAGAATGCAGGAATTATGGGACATCTCTCCTTTTTAGGGAGCCTTTCCCTAACTAATATGTCTATCTTCTTGCACAGTGCAGGATAGTTGTTCCTTGTCTTGTGTTCTCTAATACTTAATTATTGCTGATTAAGAATTTGCTTGGCCGTTGCTTATTGAAATTAATTTTTGAAAATTTTATTTCTTAATAGGATGATGAATCATCATAAGGATGATGATTGATGGTGATGATGTTTATAAAATATTTTTCTATTTTACTCCATAGGATCTAACATAGTAGATGTTTAGAAAAAGAAATTCAAGCTAAACTTAAGTTCTCCTATTCTTTGGCCTATTCTGATTTTAACAAAGGCCTACCAGTTTGATAACCCGGAAGAAGTGTATGCATATTCAAGACTGATCAGATGATAACAAGTTTAGGTGATTGTTACTGTACTTCTAGGTACATGTGTAGACATTGAAGACCCTCATTCAAGGAGTTAGTTGGTAGTATTTGTTAGAGGCATGCGGGTGTGGGAAATTTTGGTAATCAAGAATTTCTACTTCCTTCCTTCCAGTTAGAACAATCATTCTGCTTGTTGTTAGCCTATAATAAGCAGGCGGCTCTTGCTTCATGAACACCCATAGATAGCAAAATACTTGAGCCCAAACTTTCGCGTGTGTGAGATTCACCCGGAGAGCTTGTTAAAAGGAGGATCCCTGGGCTCATTCCCTTCCACGAGAGGGGCTCTGTAGGGAATTTGCCATCCTCATGGGCTCCTGGGTGTTGCTAGTGCTGCTGATGTGCAGGCTACATTTTGAGAAACATAGTTTTAATCCTAAAAAAAAGAGTCAACTCAAGGAGAGTTGACTTGTTTTTTCTTTTTATTTAAATATCCAGGGGGGAAACACAGTAAAATTTTAAATATGGTCAGGTTAGAATACCACTTTGTTTCATTGCAAATCTTAAAAACAGAGGGAGATACAAAACTCTAAATAGAAAATACAGTGTGAAAAATATATATATATATGTGCATAAAAAAGTGTTTGGAAGTAAATACATCAAAATGGTCACACTGGTGATTTTTGAGCTGCATAAGTCTGGGTGATTTAAAACTTTTCACACTTCTCTGCATTTTCTTATCACTTTATAATGTGAACTTGGTGTTTGCTATCATTAAAATGTACTTTTAAAAATATGGATCTGCATTCCTAATGCTGATGTAAAATGGCAAAGCCAGCTGTGGTAGAGTAATATTGCATTAGTTTTATATTCACAATAAGGAATTAAGATATTTTAGTTCAACTCTCCTTCTGTCATTTACTACCCTCCTAAAACTTTAGTTTACTGTATAATGCAAGAAATAATACCTCCTCTCCACAGCATTGTGAATATTAAATGCAATCACATTCTTTTTAAACTAAAATGTATTGCATATATTTGAATGATTATGCTAAGAATGAGCTAATGCAAGACTTTCCCACATTTTTATTTTTATTTTATTTTTATTTATTTTTTTTTTTGGCGGTACTGGGGATCGAACTCAGGACCTGGCGCGTGCTTTCCCCCATTTTTAGTGTATATTGATTATACAGATAAACAGGTTTCATCTGGGCAGGTTTGTACCTGCACTAATATACTTCACTCAGTCCCTTGGTACCCTCCGGCTCCACCCTCTGCCCTGGCTTTACATCATTTGGGGAGGAGTTTCCTGTGTGCAACATGTATTTTGTCCCTATTCATCCCCTCTCTTACCTGACCTTACAACCTGTTCCTTCTCTTTCCTCTCTCTCTGCTCTCTTCCTCTGATCTGTTTGTTTGTTTGTTGTTTTGGTGGTACTGGGGATCGAACTCAGGACCCTGCACTTGCTAGGCAGGCGCTTATTCCACTGAGCTATATCTCCAGCCCCTCTTCCTCTGATCTGAAGGCGGTCTTCCTTCTACGCTTCTGCCATCTGTTTTGTTTCTATTTTGACTCCACATGTTAGAGAATGCACCGTATCTGTCTTTCTGAGACTGGGCGATTTCCAGCAACATAATGCAAATATTGACCCCGTAAGGCTCAGCCAGTTAACTCTGTACCCAGTAGTGTCCTGCTCAAGTTGCATGATTGCTGCACACTAAGGTCAGGAAATGACAGGACTCAAGAGCTATGGCAGCAGCCATTGTACAAGGAGAAGGGACCGAACCCCCATCAGTAGTGAGCATTGTTGGGATACTGCTGGGGAATGGGGCGGTGGCAAAGAAATAAACTCACTGAGCACATTGATTTCTTGGGGGAAGACATTTTTCTCTGTTGCAATTCCAAGTCTCAAATAAAAGTCTCTTATTACTGTATTCTCTGTATTCTTAAGTCACTCTCAGCTGGTCAGAAATATGGCCACTGGGACATCAGGTTGAATATCAAAGTTTGTGGAAACCAGCAAGGGACAAATCCCAAGTAGTTTATGCATTTTCATTAAACAATGAACATTGTGTGACACTGTATTATGTCCTGTGGAAAGTTGCTATTGTATTAGCTTCCTGTGGCTGCTATGAGTAACGCCCAAATGCCAACTTGAAACAACATAAATTTATTATCTTAAAGTGCTGGAGATAATCGTACACTTAGTATTGACTGGTCACAGGCTGGAAATAGGGTTCACCGGGCTGAAGTCCAGTTGTCCTCATGGCTGTGATCATTCTGAAAGAACCAGGGAAGAATCCACTCTCCTGCCTTTCCCAAGCTGTAGAGGCCGTGGGTACTCCTTGGCTCATGGTTTTGTTCTTCTGTTTTCTAACGTAGCTCTGTCTCTCTCCCTCTCTGTCTTTGTCTGTCTTCCTCTCCTAAGCATCCCTGTGACTATATTGGATCCAGATAATCCAGGATAATCTTATCAAGCTAAAGCCCATCACTTAAAGTCCCCCTGCCTTAGAAGGTGATAGAACATAGACATTGCAGGGATGGAGAGGCACTATCTTTTCAGTCATAACAATAGAAAACAGTATGGTGGCTATATTTAGAGAACAGCTTTCATTAAGTGTTTAATGTGTTCCTAGTGTTGCTGATTAATAAAAGAAATATTAAATAGAGCAATAGAAATGACAGAAGAACAAAATCAAATATTTGTACAGAACTTTGATGGTCCATTGGCCCATCACCAAACAGTGAACAAATGCAGCCTCTGCTCACCCCCTCCACCCCACCAAGGCAAGCAGGGAGAACTGAAATGAAAGCCTCATGCATAGCCCTTGGCCTCTGCAAGACTGGACCAGCAGAGGGATAAGAGCAAATGATTTAACAGCAAAATGTACATCAGATCTGTTGCAATGAGAAATAAAGTTTCAACTAAGGAATGGTTAGCATGAGATGGGAAACACAAAGGAATAGCTATTCCCAAGGAACTGAGGCTCCACTGATGTTAAGGAGCTGAGGAAGGCTTTCGCCAGCTCTTAACACAACTTGGACTTTGGAGAAGGGATAATGCATGTGGGGTACTTCTTTCCTATAATACCTTGAAAAGCACCTAGGTTGCTAGAGAGGGACATGGATGCAGCATGTTGGAAAATTAATCACAAATTGCATGAATCGCCTTTCCATCTCTACTACAAGATACCTGATATCTAAAATTTGTTTTGGCTCATGATTTCAGAGGATGCAGTCCATGGCTTGCTGAAATGGCATGGTGGGAGAGCCTGGTGGAGGAAAGCTGCTTGGTCCATGACAGCCAGGAAGCAGAGAGAAAGTGAGAGCAAGGCAAGACAACTAAGTACCTGCAGTGGCTCACTGCCTCCAACCACCTCTCATGGCACATTTATCTGTAAACTTCTCTATGTGTATAGCTTCCCATGTTCTAACCACCTTCCAAAACCCCATCTCTGAACACTTGGGAATCTGAGGGAGCATTTTAGATTTAAACCATAGCACAAGTCCCATGTAAACATATCCATTAAAGTTATCCCTGAAACATACTAAGTTGTCTTCCCAGTTGCACACAGGGGGAAATATCATCTGTGATGATGTGACAGAAAACTGGAAAAAGTATACAATAACTTGCTAAGAAACAGTGCAACATGATGTTTTGTTTATCAAAGGCTTATGAATGACCTCACTTTCTTATTTTTTTATATATGTGACCATATATTTACTACACACAGGGCTGTAGGAATCAGGTTAATGAGGTTCTACGGCAATATTGGTTTTCTTGAGATTCTAGTTCTGAATGAGCAAAGAAGGCTTTGACTGTAAAATGGGGAAGTACTGTCAGCATCGTTTATATGGGCCCTGTTGAGGTGGATGATGCTTGTGTACAGGGTGGTCTGCAGGGTCCTCCTTACTCCAGTCCCTTTAAAATCACCAAGCCGCCTCCCGATCTTAATCCGGCTTTCAGAAGTAAGTTTCTCTATCAGTTAGAGATATTTCTCACTTGCAACTAGGAAACTACTTTCTGATCTCAATCACGCTCCAGTCAATTAGGTTAGAAAAAAATGCATCTTTCCCCAAACCTAATTATTCCTGGTAGGGTAACTGCTGAGGTTTGTGCATAGAGAAGATGGAAATCCAAAACTGCAGCCATGACCTTGGGACTTTCCACCATGAAAACTCCCTGATTCTAGGGCCATGCAATTATTTTTAATTAGCACAATGTAAGCTCCACAATAGCTAGGCCCTCATTAACACTTGAATATTAACCTTGTATGTTCTCTGTCTCTTCAGATTTCGTTTTTAAACTTTGAATGAATGCCCTGAATAAACTGCATTATTTCCCTTAGAAACTGTTGTTGTATTATGGGCACAGAGCAAATCATGGTGGTAGATAAAGTGTGTGTTTAGAAATAGACACGCTGCATGCAGATATTGCAGTATGATCTTTCCTGAATCAAATTCCTGTATGAGATGACATTCCTTATAGCCCCCTAATTCATTCATTCATCTGCCTGGGTCTCAAATTCAGCAGGAGAGGGGTTACAATTTTTTAAAAAGACAACGTTGATACCCCATTAAAAGAGCACAGCTTGTAGTTCTCTTACTTGACAAGTCATTCAAAAATATTTTTGATACATTGAGACAAAAGCTACTTTTATTCTTTTCTGTCTACTCCCTCCTTTTCCCATATCCATCCACTCTCTTCCTTTGGTTTCCTCTACGTCATCCTACCATTACTTCCATTGGCTCCAGAGCAGTGCCTTGAAGAAAAAGACCGAATCCAAAAATGGGCATCTGAGATGAATACACCCTTCTAGATGAAGAAGTACAAATGGCAAATAAATATATGAAAAAATGTTCAACATTGTTGGTCATTTGATTAATGCAACTTAAAACAACACTGAGATTCCATCTCACCCCAGAAAGAATGGCTATAACAAGGGAATCAACCAATAACAATTTCTGGAGGGGCTGTGGGGAAGAAGGACCTTCTCCACTGTTGGTGAGAGTGTGTACTGGTGCAACCACTTTGGAAATCAGTCTGGAGATTCCTCAAAAAGCTAGGATTAGAGGTCCTACTCTACCCAGCCATTCCCCTTCTGAGTATTTTCCCAGAAGAATTGGAAACATCATACCACAGTGATATATGTGCACCCATGTTTATAGCAGCACAATCTGTCATAGCTAAATCTTGGAAACAACCCAAATGCCCATCAGCTGAGGAATGGATAAAAAGTGTGGTATTTTTATACAATGGAGTACTACTCAGCTCTAAAGAATGATAAACTTGAGGCTTTTATAGGTAAATGGCTGCAACTAGAAACTATACTCATAAGTGAAATAAATCAGACCCACACGTGTAAACATCATCAAAAGGAAAGAACAACTGAGATGAGGGAAAGGAGAAAAGAAAGTGAAAAGGAAGGAAAAAATATACGTATATACACAAGATAGCTAAGACAATTGTACTACTAATTTCTGTTGGTTTATTGAAAGGAACAGTTAGTTCTTACTTTTTTTTTTATTTTGACCACCTTTACATGTTTTTATCTGGTAATCTGAACAGCTACTTTAAAGACAGCAATATGCAGTATAACAACTGGTTTTGAGTTCCTATCCTCTTGCTTTTTGAGATTCTGTATCATTTCTAATGTTTTCTTATTATTTTTTATTCTCTTGAAAATGAAGAAGACAAGAATCCACAGTTTTGCAAAAAGTTAGTCACCAGCCTGGAACCCTGTCTCCGTGTCATTAGGATTGCCCTGTTCTTTGATGGTGTCAGCAGCCATTGTTGACATTCTATGCCTTTCATTCCATAGAATAGGAAAATGTCCTGTGGTTTCCGATGAAACTCAAACGATTCAACTTGAATTTTATTCACGACTCTTTTTAGGTTATGGAAAAACATGAGAGGGGGCATATACTACAAAACTGAAAGCATATACTGCAAGGCCATGCTGCCTCATTGTAATAGGTCACTGCTGGGGAGCTCAGCTGGCCATGCACCACCCGTTGAGATGCTATGTTTTCTCTTTGCTTCATCTCTTTAAACTTGCATTCACCTCCCCAATCTTCTCATTTTCACTGGGTCCTAATGAGATGAATAATATCACTTCAACATACCTTGGCATTTTTTATTTTTCCCCCTCACAAACATAACTCTATAGGTCCTTCCCACTCTCTCATTGCTAATTAATGTACAAATACCACTAATGCACTGCTAGCCACTAGTACTACCCCTTGCATGAGGAAGGAGAAAGCAAATTAGCCACAGCTTCTAGTGCTGGAGAATTTGCTGTCTGCTCAACTGGGGAGGCAGGTTAATCCATAGATATTATAAGATCTGCTAATGCATGAAAAGATATAAATAAGTACTCAGAGACTTCAAAAGATCGACTGAGGACAACTCAGCAAGGCTTTATTTGTCTTAAAGGAGGAACAGCATTTGCAAGGAAGAAGAGGGATGGACCCTTTCCTATCACTTCTTCTCAATGTCATGTTAGCCTGATGCCAATCTTCAGTAAAAAAGTTAAGTAAAATTATTCTTTTATTTTCCCTTTCGCTTTTTTCCCATTGGTTAGGTCATTTCCTCTGTCTCTGGCGGGGGAGAGACCAGGAACAGGCAAACTGTCCGTTGGTCCTGTTTTCACTGCACCCAGGGAACCTCCGCCTCTTGGGACTTGCACCCAGCCCTGGGGATGGTGCCGCGCACAGCTGCCTCAGTTCCCAGCGTGCCAGATACTGCTTCCCTGGGAGTCTGCTCAGTCTCTGTGATTTGGTAGGCACAGTTGTGGGCCATTGCTTACTGGAACTGTTTCTTTAGTTTCTGGGTCTGTGAGCTCCTCTTTCCTCTCGCCCTGGAAGCATCTTCTCCTGCCTCCCAGGCTGCCACTTTTTCTTCTCCTACTGGTGAGGGAGAGTGAGCTGTTCTGTGAGGGCTGGTCCCCAGGGTCTGTCATCCGTTCCAAGCAATGAGTGAATTTCTCTGAACTTGTGCCTAGCAAACAGGCCTCACCAAAATGTGAATGCTGCTTTTCAACAGTATATTGGTTATCTTTTCGGGTATCTCTAAGGAAAAGGGTAAGTTTCGTTCTCATTGTTAGAGGACAGCATGGAGGGTGCTGAAGAAACATCTCCTGAAGAAAGTATGGATTTTTCTCACTTATATCTTGTGTGTTTGACACACATGACACATGAATGCAGCAAGGGGATTCTACAGTGGATTTCAGCCAAACAAAACACAGTCAATTTCAGAAAAGACCAAATCTTTCTGAGTAGGAAGTGCTAATTCCAAGTGTGAACCTCAGTGATTTTGAATAAAGCTGTCTTATGATTGAAGGAGAAATATATAACTATATTTGTGCCTAATTTACAGCTTTAAAAATGTCCTGTGATAAACCTAATTGAATGAATGAGGCAATAGAATGAATGTTAAACGTCAAATAAATCCTCTTGAACTTAGTGAAACAAAAACCAAAACCAAACCAAACAAAACATGAAAAGTTGTGAGAATTGGATCTTGAAGCTAAAACCGGATGTTTCCCATGACAGAAAGGATTGTGTTGAACTTGCTATGTAATTCAACCCCGAAGACAGAAACTTCACCAAAAAAAGGGTAAAAAAGAGGAATAAAACAGTGGAGAAACCCTCTAAAGTCAGAATTCCTCTTAGAGTCCGGATTCTCTAATTTTATATCCATGTGATTGGGTTTATTTGCTGCTCTCTTCTTTTTTCTGAGTATGAATTTTCTCATCTAAAACATGATAGTATGGGGGAATGACTTTCAGACTTCATTTGGTGGAACACTCTCAGGTCCAAATAATCTGTGGTTCCTATTACATTTCAAAAGGCCAAAACAATTTAAGTATCTTTGCTAAGTCTTTATTGTACTTCACCTATTATTTAAGCATTATTAAAGTGATCAAGGCATGATTGGTGATTTTTAGAGTCTTCTCTCAAAGTTGAAATAAAGTTATAGATGGTGCTGTTGGAAAATAGAACATCTATGAAGGGATTTAAAACTGAGATGCTTTGTTAAAACTGAGACTATAACAGGATTAGTATAGATTCCAGACACAGGACTTCTCTGACAGTGGCTTTTGTCACTGCTTACGAGATGTGATGATACACAGATGTAGGCCTGCTTTGTGATACCACAGGTCAAATGCACCAGAAAATTAGTACTGTTGTTAAACATAACTTACATAACTTATTCATGCTTTTGAGGTCCTATGAAAACCATCTCAGAAACAGATATTGAAGTTTTTCATCTATCAAATGATCCCCTTCAGTAGAGATTAAGAAGTCAATACCTTCAACATCCCTTTCGCAGCTGAGAATTAGGCAAGTAATATTTTTAAATGTTCTGGGATCTCAAAATATCTGTCACCAATGTAAGCACATTGAGACTGCTGCCCTGAACTGTGTTCGCTATAACAGAAATGCTTCTGGCATTTTTTCTTTACCAAATTTACTTATAGCAGAAGGAATGATAGAACAAAACATGTGTTTTTATCCAGTAGAGGAGTTGACCTGAACAATAAAAGTACCAAGGTTGTTAGGAGAAAGTTATAATCCTTGAATTCTTTTTAAGAAGACGGCGAAACCCGTGTAAGTACGGCATGCTAACCGATTGCGCCACTGGAGCTGCAAGACAGTGAAACATTTATATTTTTGGAAAGTGTGTTTCTTACTACATGAAAGAATTTTGTAATACACTTTTTTAAAAAAAAATTTGAGACAGGGTCTCACTATGTAGTAGAGGCTGTCCTTGAGCTCACTATGTAGCCCAAGCTGGCCTTGAACTCACAGCAGTGCTCCTGTCTCAGCCTCGCAAGTGCTTACAGGTATGCACCACCATACCTGACATGTCATACATTTAACAGAATAATCCTTACCTAATATCACAGTTGTGACTCATGTGAGTGAGTCAATAGAAGTTAAATGAAAATCTGTTTTTATGGAGAATAACTTGTTATCTAGTACTTCCAGGTACATGGGTGATTTCTTATAGCCTCGTGGCTTGTCCTACATAGACACTTCTTTTCTTTTTAGTGAATAATTTCTTCTTTCTTTACTTGTTAGCTCACATGCTATTTAATATCTTCTTGTGGTCATTTGGCAAACCAGAAACATCAAGTGGGAATAATTAGTTTCTACATGTGTATTACTGTACCAGCCACATTTTGCTTACAGGCTCAAAATCCCCTCCCTCACTCCTAATTCCAGCTGCTGCTGTGGTGACTGCTTTTCAGAGATTTCAACAGAGATATGTGGGGGTGAAGGCCATGGGGACCACTGGTCTTTCTGTGGGCCTCAGGTACTGTCAATGGGCCCAATGCTCTCGCACAAGGGCTGTGACCTGGTCACATTGGCTCTTCATGACACTGGCCTTTAAGCAAAGGAAGGGATTTCTGCAGTGGCAGAGTGGATGATCTGGATTATGATGAGGGGACAGGGTTGCTGCTCCATCTTGGGAACAGGAAGGAGTATATCTGCCACTCAGGGCCCTGAATCCAAAACCTGCTTATGTTTCTGCACTGAGCATTAATGGTGAATGGACATGTGCCACATGAATGACTTGGCAAGGGACAATGTAATAATGACCTAGACCTCTTGGAGATGAAAGCCTGGGCCACTGTATCAGGCAAACAACCAGTTATAGTACTAGCTGAGGAGGAGTTGGAAGAAATTATGAACAATACTGATCATTGCTTTGCAATCAGCTATGAAATGTACTACCATTTATTCTACATCTTTTATAGTGAACCTTTTTAGAAATGGGCAGAATGTACTTGCAAGTCTGGAAGATTGGATTTCTTGGAAGGCAAGAATGAGTCTCAGTGAGATGAGAGTGGTGGACTGATCCAGACATCTCCCCTGCACATCTTTATGTCCTTCCAACCCCAGCTCTTACCCCTCCCCCAGTGCTGTGGTAACCAATTCCTTCTTCTAAGATTCGGCCAGACCCTCACACATAGAGCACCTGCCATTTCCCTTTTCCCTCTTTCCTGGGGGTTTATTTATGTTGCACAGCAGGGTCGCCCTCATCCTCGGAACCCTAACTGGCTCCATGCACGTAGATGATGGGAAGGTGGCAAGGTCAGTGCTCTTGGACCATCCTTTACCAAAGGGGAGAAGAATCAATTTCATCAATTTGTACTCCTAGGCAGAGAGACAGGCAATCTTTCTCATCAGGCTCTCTAATTCTTAGGGGACAGATACCGGTCTCACAAAGCCATGGTCAACTTAACGATGTATCTTTGTATTGGCTTTTCCTGTACATTGGCTTTATACAAGCTTGAAGGATTTATAGTCACAAATCATTTGACTCTAAAGGTTTCTGTTTCATGCTTTGCTTTGATGAGAACTCAGGAAGTAAAATGCACATATTCACAAACTACTTTTTTAATTTCTCTAAAGAATGGGGATTACTACCAGTTAAACAGATAATTTTGGTTCCGAGATTGTTTCCTGGTGTCCATCATTCCCAAAGACTGGTCTTCATGTATTCCCAACTCAGCACATGTCAGACATAGCATAGGCCCTGGATCTATAGACTGAATAAATGAATAGCAAACAATATGAAGCATTACTAAACAGCAGGTAACTTCTTTTGGAATATAGTTAGTGCCAGGTTTTCTTTTTCTTGCCGACTTTTACAATAGCAGCACAATCATTTGTCCACAAGTATGGAACTTCACATAATGGCAGGACCTTATGGTCACATCTGATAACAACCATATCACTCTACATGTATTCTCTTGTATGGTCACTCCCACTTTGAGTCCCAGTCTGATGATAACACTGGCCTTGGTTATGGCAGCATTAGTGATATATGGCATCACTGGTGTGAAGAGTTGTTACCCACTGGACTTATCTGCTTTGCCTTTGACAACTACTCAGTTACCAAATGGAGGAACCTGGGCTTGCTTGCCGGAGACACATGGCCAAGTGAAAAAAGCACTAATCCTCAGACTTGAGTGTGTGGGTGTTCTAAAGTGTCCAGCTCCAAGAGAGATGCCATCTGCTGCTGCCTCATGAGTTACCCACTATTGCTTATTGAAGGACCTTACTTTTGTCCAGGTTTTAGGACTATCACCATGCTACAGGAAGTATTGCCAAAATTCCAATGCACAGGAAACAGATTTCTAGGTGGAGAATGAGCAGATCATTAGGCACAGAAGCCATAGTGCCTGGGGCCCCTGAGACTTTAGGGCCCCAGTTTTAGAAAAGTTGACTTCAATCTTCATTTATTTTAAAATTTGAAAGAAAATGACTATGATAATAATGGATCAAGTTTCAGTTATATTCATCTATGTGCCAGCAGGACCATAAACCATGTATTTATCTACTTAAATACATGTATATTTTTTCATAGCGAGGCAAAAGTTCCTAGGACCCTTAAAAGTCACATAGTGGCCCTGTAAAGATGGCTGGGATCTTATATTTGAAAAGCTACTTTAAGACTGCTTTCTGAAAGCCTGTAACAATTTCCCCTTTTTGCCAGAGATGGATGAGGGTTGCTCTTTCCCTCCTCCTGAACAACAGCAGGTATCATCACTCAATCCTGCACCACTGTGATGGATGTGAAGGAGCTCATTGGGGAGGCCCACCTGGGGATTATTACCAGCAGCATAAGAGGCAGAACTGGAGAAGGAGAAGGAGGCTCTCTTAGCTCCCAATATATAATACAGGACACGTAAGAGAGGCTGTTGGGAGCTGGTAGAAGCTGTTGGTTGTTTTGGACGAGCTTGTCATGCTGGCTTTCCTGATGAACTTGGTGATTTCATCCTCTGAGGACCTCAGGACCTCGTTGGCACGGAGAATGGCTTTGGTTCCCTTTGAGGGAGTTCTGGTCCTCACTTTGAGCATCGCTTCCTGGATCTGGAAGGGAAGGTGGTGCACTGCTCAGTCTCCTGGAGAAGCTTGCTATGTTGGCTTCCTTGATGGGAACTCAGCTGTCTTGATCATCAGAGGAGCTCAGAACCTCACTGTTGCTGAGGATGGCCGTGGTACCTTTCAGGGGAACTTTGATTCTTCTGAACATTGCTTCCTGGCTCCAGTGACGATCTCTCAGCCTGCTGCCACAGACTTTCTAGATTCCACAACTGACCTTTGGGCCTTCCCAACACAGATCTGTGAAACAGGCCTGCATGACATATTGTTATGGGCGCTGGGCCTCCAGGTGGACTTGTGGGAAGCATTGTTATGAGATCTAGGCCTGCAGCTAGACTCATGAAGGACATTTGTGTGGGATCCAGGCCCCCAGCTAGTTTCCTAAGTCTTAGGGTGTGGAGAGATTTCCCACACTCTCTTTGCATATTATTCTTTGGGTGACTATTATAAACAGTCATATAAAATATGTGTCCTGTATTATATATTGTTCTCCTTTGCACAAAATATTCCCCAAACTAACACAGCTGGCAACTGGGTCTATGTTCTGTAGACTGTGAGCCCTCCCTCTTTGTGTAATTTTGATTTTTTAAAACCAGTTTATCTCTGCCATAACAGTTGCAAACATTATTTGCCAATTTATTATTTACATAATGGTGTTACATACAGTATATTTATCACACAGGTTTGGGTATTTACTATTTATTTTATTTTATTTTTTTTGTCCTAGGTATTGACCCCAGGGCCTTTGCCCGGAGCTACATCTTCAGCACTCCACCTGTCTTGGTTACTTTTCTCTCGTTGCTGAGACAAAATACCCAATGCCCAAAATGCAGAAAGGAAAGGTTTATTTAGCTTACAGTTGTGGAGGTTTCAGTCCATACTTGGCTGCTTCAGAGGCAGAGTGGCACAAGGCAGAGGCCAAACTTCATGGCAGCAGAGCACAGCAAAAAACAACCAGAGCAAAAGGGAGGAACGGCTCCCAGCAGCCTCTTCTTTTCCCTTACATTGTAAACAGCCTACCCCCACTCAGGGGGCGGGTACCTCTCACATAACCTCCATGCCCTCCTCTTCCACAGGCTCAGGATATATACAAAGTAAGCACCCTGGCTTCCTGCTGAAACACTCAGCCAAACCTCCAGACTCCCCAAGTTGACACAATGTATCAACCATAACACCCCCCCTTTTTTTAAACTTTTGAGCCAGGATTTTACTAAATTGCCTAGGCTGGCCTTAAGTTTGTGATCCTTCTGCTTCAGTCTTCCAGCATGCTGGGATTACAAATGTGAGCCACAACATTTGCCTGGTTTAGATGCCCCAGTGTCTCCTTTGTATATGTAATCTTTTAAATGTTCTTTTATGAAAAAAAAGTACATGTATTTATGTGTACCATTCAGCTCTTTAATTCTTCAAACATTCTATGACATAAAAAATAACTATGTTTTAAAATTTAAAAATAAAAAGTTTCCTTTCCTATATTAAATCTTCTATAAAAAGACAGTTATGGTGAGCTAGCATGGAACATGGCCAAGGATAGGCTATCTGGTCTCCCAGGGGTGCTACATTACTATAAAAAAGAGACTTTAGTAAAATGTTTAGTTTTACAACTGGATTCTGTGAAATCCTGGGGTTCATGATAGGTCTATGGAGATTATAAAAGGAGAAAGGAGATCAGAATATTCCCCAAACAGTAGAGGTTAAAGCTTCATGTAAATCTGATTAATTATATATCAAGATCATGACTGGTTATATTTAAAGGAAGAAATAGATCCGGGGAAGATGGCGACCGGGTGAGCAGCAAGGGAGTGAACCTCCTTAATAAACACCACCAGCTCGAGACAGACTTGGTGAGCGTGAATGCCGGAACCTCGGCTGGGAAGTTTAAACTGGGCGTATTTCTCTGAGATGCCGGGGGAGTTGTGGTAGGGCGGACCAGGCTGCCGGGGCGAGACGTGGGAAAGTCCCAGACGCTGGGAGCCGGGGACGATCCCCGCGGGGAAGAAGCG
>PVLD010012871.1:17996-58406 GCA_004027595.1 Dinomys branickii | reverse complement strand
AGAAAAGAAAAAGACAAAAATGTATGTATGTATATATGAATATGCATATATGCAGGAGGGCTAACATGGTTCTACTATTGTATTATATCACTTAATGCTAAGCAATAATCGATGACAGGTTATTTGATCAATCTTGTATGTCTGTATGTGTTATCCTGAACACACACTTCGAAGATATCAATATGTAAAGCAGCAACTATTGGTGTTTTTTTGTTGTTGTTGTTGCTGTTGTTGATGTTTGCCTGTTTTGTTTTTTGTCTTTGGATTTTTTTTTTTTTTTTTTTTTTTTTTTTTTTTTTTTCCGGGACCGGGGATCGAACTCAGGGCCCTAGTGCTCAGCGGCAAGCACTTAGCCCACTGAGCTGTACCTCCAGCCCTATCTTTGGATTTTTGGTTTTTGTGTTTTTTCTGTTGTTGAGAGGATTAATTGTCTGACTAAATTTGCATGTCTGTATATGGGCTTATATATTTACACTTCAAAGATATCAATGGATAAAGCAATAATCACTGTTGAGATCATATCACCTTGTCTATAGATTAGTTGTGATTGTACTATTTTTTATGCTAATTGGTGTCTGTCAATATGTTTTTGTACTTTTATTTTTTTTAAATAAAAAAAAAAGAAATTGGCAGCTATAAACACTAAGGCAGCCCACATATTGATACACACCAAATTTGCGCTAAATGTGATGGTATATCTCCACCAATAGAACACAATTCAACAGTAATTATGTATTTTTTCAATAAATATTTCTTAAACTCTTTAAAAAAAAACTGGAGTACAAGTGTCTGAGATGGTGAGATAGAAATTTTCAGATAAGTGAAGAAAGTCAGCTTTTGATAGCAAATGTTGTTGTCAAAATATATCCCTATGTTAAAAATGGGTATTGCACAAAGTGGATCATGTGTTTGATCACTCCAGATGGTAAGAAGCGTTTACTTAACCCACCCACTGGTTTAATACCAGAGCCGCTGCCCCGGATAAGCTCGCAGCCCTGACGGGGATGACCTGTGCCTCCGATCTGCTCTCGTCTGCTCTGTGAACTGCTTCATCTACAGCTGTTTATTCTCATTTTTAGTGTTACTTTACATGCTATTAAATGAACTAGTTTGGTGCTGGAGAAACATGAAGTAAACAAGGAAATGAACAAATAAAAGTATGTTACATGGTTTTGAAAAATTGGCAAACACTAAAAATTTGAGGGGAAATGAGTACGTAAAAAGAGTCAACATCCTTTGCATGGAGCTCCCTCTCCTCCCCTTTGGGAGAAAGCGTTCTTCCCTCTGCCGCATTTCTTAAAAAAAAAAAAGTGTACAGATTGTCTGTGTCAAATGTGAAAAAATTAAATTTTTTTCTGTTTCTGCAAAAAAAAACCCCGAAAACCTAATAGACTGGGGTCAAGATTAACTTATTTTCCTTGCTTCTGTAGTGTGAGGAGTACTGACATTTAAAAGACTTTAATTTCTGTTGATAGTAAATGAACACAGAGTGAGACAGAGAACTCTGAAATAATTAGAAGAAAGCATGTCAAGTCTTTCAGGCCCTCGTATTAACACACAGTGCTTGCTGCTTCTTACTGTTGCAAATGTGAACATTCTTCTTGGTGGGTATCCTTGGGGAAATGGTTCACTCCATTCCAAAGGGCTATAATAAAAGAAAAAGGCTGAGGGCAATATTTAAGCAATGAAAGAAACACAGGACATTTATGACTAGCTAGGAGGAACTGATTGCCTTTGGCTGTGCCTTGGGAAGTCCCCAGGAAATACAGTAAGTTGTGATTACTATTATAAATTAAAGTGATATAAAGCTTGCAGAGGAATTTGTGTTTTCATTCTGGGTTATGCTGGATTTCATAGTCTCAGTGTGCCACCAGAATCATACTCACCTCTGAGTTTCTTGCCTAAAAATGAGAGGAACCTGGATTATTGAAAATTGCAGAAGAATAACTTCCAAAGGGGCTCATTTAAGAAAAAAAGAATTTAAAGCTAAGTATGTCCAAGAAAGCTTATTTTGTATTTTCATGTAACTCAATTACATATGTTTCATAAAACTAGCAATGTTTTAATATTAATGATATGAAAATCAGTACTGAGTATGCTTGTTAAAATATATATGGTGAATTTTTGCCAGATGACTATGCTAAATAGGACTGCATTTAATTTTATCAGTTTTACAATGGCTGTTTCTTTAATAGAAACGGAAATGGTTGGACAGAGCAGCATTGCTTGGGAGCCACAGAGGGTGATTCGTCATTATCCTTACAAGTTTTCCTGTTTGAGTTTCGACGAGGTGTTGAGAAAATATCTCACAAATCCTTGTCATTTCTCTTTATTCATCTTCTTCCTTGCTGGTAGTCAAGAGATCTAACACTGAACCTTACACACTTGATCATCTCAGTTTTCACTGCACTACCTTCACATTTAAAACATGGTTGAAGAATTATTTATGAAATGAGGTCTGATTACCACAATTTTGGGCTGGTTAAAAGACAACACTGCTTGTATAAAAGCTGCTGTCTATTTAAAGGCATTTACGCCGTGCTAGTTCTGCACATGGCCTGTTTTGATTAATAAGCAAGTGACTTAACACTGTGTCAACCAAGGTGGCACATCCAGGACAGGCCTTTGGCAGGTCTGTGATGCAAGAAAGATTTTAATCTATTAAAATTGAAGGGTTAAAATAATATCAAAGCAAGAATGTAAGTAAGCACATAACTAGTATTCATGTCTTATATAATTTAGATGTCTAAAATACCCACACCTGAGCAGTTTCCAATTTTAAGGAACTGTTAATTATTTCTCAGACTACATATTTCCTGAACTTTTACCCAGGTATCATAATTAGTCTTTAAAGTCAGTTCTTTGTTGTAAATGTAAAGTTTGGGGTGTTACACTTGTAAATAGAAATTGCATCAAAAACCATGAAGGACCAATAAGTACTTAACAGAAATGTCTTGGCATTATTTAGCGTCATTCCATTCTACAACATTCAAAATAGTTAAAATTAACTAAGCCCCATTTATACCTGCATATCCTATTATAGTTCCAATGTTAATTTGTTCAGGAGTGATCATTTCAGAAGCTCCAAAATTCTTCTAAATGTTAGCATCAATTTTCTTGAACATCTGTTTCTTAAAATTATTTCAATACAAAGATAATTTTAATTTCTAAGGGTCTAAAGTAACGCAATTAAACTTTAATTTCTAATTCTATACCCCTTTGTTTTTAGTTAGGTAATTTGTAATAATCTTATAGCTCTATAATCTTTTTATCTTCAATTCCAACATCCAAAACAAAAAGTAAGGAAATAAAATTCCTTGAAAACTTGAAGTTCTTTTGTGAACTATCAGTGCTTGATCTGGCGTGATCTGAACGGACAAGAAGCTATTTATAACTTTTAATAACAATGGAGCTACATTTTTGCTGCAGAAATATTAATGTCCTTGATTATTATTGCTCTACACTTAGCTAGGAGTGTTATTTGGTAAATTCTGAATAATTTATGAATTCTGAAATCTAGTTGGCCTGAGGTTCTAGATAAAAGGTTGCTTCAGAATTTTCTTGCATTCAAATTTATGTTCCCTGTGTGGCATCATTTTGTTTTGCGTGTGGGCCTCAGTTCAATGAGAAAGTGCTCATTTCTTATTTAATTATATTTGAGATATTATTTTAGCATTTCTCCCAAGTACAAATGATGTTGACTCTCACCACAACCAGAGTATGTGCTCTCCTTCACTATCTCTGTATTGTAAACTACACCCAAGTGGGTTGTTTTTATTAAATGTTCTAGACGATTACTGAGGTATTGAAGAGGTTCATGACATTTTTTGTGAGTTTTTAAGGTCCTACTTATCCCCTTGTTTACTGGTTTTCATACTTGTTTCCTGTTCTAAAATCTTGTGCTCATTTCTGGTCCTATTTACAACTAAAATGGCTTGTAAAGAAAATCACCAAACTCACATCATTTGCAGAAAGCCTCTACTTGTGGCTCTGTCTGAATCCAGAAGGCCTGACCTGCAGTAGAGAAGCTCCAGGAAGCTGGGGATGGAGTGGTTTCAGCTGTGTACCTGTCAGTGCCATGTCCTAATTTTGTAACCATGAGAATTCATTTTGCTATGTTTTTTCCCATTTAAGACAAAGGGCAGGCATTACATAAAGTGGATATATCGGCATTCACTTTTCCAAGTATTATTTTTGTCAATATGCTAATACACGTGAAGCACATAAAGAGCTGCAGAAATCCGCAGGTAAATGAAGGTGATGATATCCAGGAAGTATATGATCTGGAGAACTTCTCTACTGGGTTTATTAAGCTCTTAGCTTTTTCATTTGTTTGGTTGATTTGTTTTGTTTTGCTATCTTGTACTTCAGAACTCAGGTTTTTCTGGCCTTTGGACTTTTAAGCTCAGGCCTTTGTTACATCATAGATGTCCCTGATTCTGAGACTTTTCTTTTGTTTTCTTACTTTTGTTTCACTCTCTCTCTCTCCCTCTCTCTCTCTCTCTTTCTTTCTTTCTTTCTTTCTCTCTCCCTCTCTCTTTCTCTTTCTCTCTCTCCCTCTCTCCCTCTCTCCCTCTCTCTCTCTTCCTTCCTTCCTTCTTTCCAGGGCCTCACTATGTAGTTCAGGCTAGCCCTGAACTCACTATGTATCCCAGGATGGCCTTGAACTCATGGCCTCCTGCTACAGCCTTCTGAGGGTGGGGATTACAGATGAGTCACTACTCTCAGAAAACACCCGCAATAAAATTGAACACTGGCTTGTTGTTTGCCATGGTTTAGATGAGCAAATTCTATACTTTGATTTGGATATATTGACATTGTTAATTTTGGTTTCAATTCATAGTTTGAAATTATAAATGGATTTTTAAAAATCAACGTGTTAGAATGAAAATGTGTGGATAAGCTGGAGGATCTAAGCTTTGTCATTGTGTCTCCTTAACCAGGTAAAAAGCTGTTTAGGCTTAGGAGTTTTCTTACACACAGTAACTTTTCTAGTAGTTATTAGTGTCCTCGTGGTAATATCTAATTATTTGCTACCCCAAACCAAATTTACTTGAAAAAATACCCTTTTGTTCTCTTTCTTTGTTAGCAGATACACATGTATCACTTTATAAACTCCAGGACCAACAAGAACACATGTCTGAAACATGTGATTTGGTCTTTGTACATTTTATAAAATTTTTAATTTCTAAGTATTCCATTGCACTAAGCATAGAACTAAATCAAATGATTCTGAAAGTATAATGAAAAATACAACTACAAAGCAATCACCTCTGCAAAGTATGATCAGAAAGAAATTTAACTGATAAATATTATGCATTAAATTGTTCAGATATGGATAAAAATTTAAACTTTTTGTCAGAATCTCATGGAGGTTTTCTGGAAATACCTAACTGTGAACATTTGGTGAGTTAATCCAACACTTGAAGCTTTAGAAATTGAAAGAGAGGAAATTAATATGATATTTACTTTCCTGTTCTGTGATTTAATAATAGAACCTTACATTTGGAATATTTGTGGATATTTATTTAGTATTTTATTGATTGGACTTGAGGTAATCCATTAAAAGCTGTAAAAGTTCAAAAGAAAAATTGAATAAATTTGTCACAAATATTGATTACTCTTTTCTAAGAGTAATGAACTTTATAAAAGTTCCAAGCACCATTTCAAAACCAATAGTGAATCTTGCAGGGTGAGTTTGTGCCCTGAAGTCAAACAGACATATGTGCAGGTTCCCCAGCTTAGAACTCTCAGACTGAGGCAGAGCTTTCTTCTTCCATTGGTCTTCCTGGGAGTTCTTGCCCTCTGGGGGACACGAGTCTGACTTTATTCCATATTAAATGTGATGTTGGAGGATAGTTAGCTACATGTTAACTGCTTTGATTTCTAACCTGACCCTAAAACTGACCTACTGTGACCTTCACATGAATTATCTCAACAACTTTTTGGAAATTAGGGAACTAGCTTTTCCCATCAAGACATCATAAATATACTGCTTTCCCATTTTATTTAGTTTCCGTGAGAAGTTTTTTTTCTGGTTTATTAGAGAAATGAATTTGAGTATTTGTTCTTTTCCATTTAAAACTCTAATAAATGAATTCTAGCACATTTTAGGATTTGGAAATAGTTTCCTAACAAACTTGGGTGTATTCAACACTTTTTCTTGCATTGTGCTAATACTTCACACCTCAGACCCTATAGCCCAGTTTGTTGAGTACAGTATTATGCTTGCTTCTATGTGGAGGTGGCAGTCTTTGATATAATTTACTCATAAAATGCTATTGTAGATAAAATTTATTTAAAGCTACCCAACAAAGGCCCAATGGACCATAGCCAAAAGGACATGCTTCTCCCTAAATAGACCAGAAATAAATATCATATTCTTAAGAGAAATTTCAAAATGATATTTGCATATCTTATCCATCATGTAAATACTTCGTGGTAAATTTCTTTCTTTAATATACCTTAGTAGGACCAAGGTTGTAGCACTAATATTTACTATTCTTTATGATAAGAAAATTTCATTGAATTTTGCCAGAAATATGAATTATTTTGTACATTTCCCATTTTAACTACTTATCTAGCCTTAAAAACTTGGACAGAGGGCTGGGGATATAGCTCAGTGGAATAAGCGCCTGCCTAGCAAGCGCAAGGTCCTGAGTTTGATCCCAGTACCACCAAAAAAAAGAAAAAAAAACTTGGACAGCATCTTAACTGATTTAAAAAAATCTAAAATTTTTAAATTAATTGTATAAAAACTTTTTTCATCAGCAAAATTAGGAATAATAATAAGCAAAAGTAAAAAATGGTAACAATCTCAGAGACTGTTGCAGAAAATAAATGAGGTAATGCTTCTCATGTGCTGAGCCTGTGAACTTCACAGAGAAAACATTCAATAAATATTAGGTAATCATTTAAAAAATTATTATCATTTGTGATTTATTTTTAATGTAACAATATTGAGTTTTAGAGAAACTTTTGTTTGCTTGATATTTTAAAACATATCCAAGTATACTATAACATAATATTTTGCCAGTACTGCATCTGGAATAAAAATATGGAATTTAAACTGCAATATGTGTTTGTAAGAAGTATTGTTTACTGAAGAGACATAGCAAGTATTACAAATGCTGTGATTCTAACTTTGCTGTCTAGCATGTCCAATCAGTGTTTCCACTTAATAGCTTTCACTCTATCAAACCATGATGCTTTTCAGTGTTCAATTTTTGTTGATGCGTAGGTTAAGACTATTTTACTGAAGTCCTTTTCTTAGGCCTTGTATAACATTTGCGGTAGAAATATAAAAATGCAATGATCAGCGTACTGCTTAGCTTAAAAGACTGAAAAATCTGTTTGCATCAGCTAAGGAATTGGTGCAAGGGAACCTACTTTTTAAGGAGGCCATTTCATAAATACCATGTGTTCTACTTTTCACAAAATAACATTCTGTCAGATTTAAATCTTGCCATCTTTGATATAGTTTTTTTAAAAATTTTACTTACTTTGGTAGTCAATTTTCTTCAAATTATATATATATATATATATATATATATATATATATAAATAATTTCTGCCAAATACAAGGTCTACTTTTACAAAAGCAGCCTCTTAAATAATTTTTACTTATGTTATATTTTGGTTCATTTTTTTTTTCTTTTTTACTCATTTCACCATCATTTTCTACTGTTACTGATGACATCATTTGCTCCAAAAAAATTTGTTTTATTTACAGGGCACAGCTTATGGAAGTGCTCCTGTACCTTCTCGCAGGCAATTATGTGAGTCTCTGAAATGCAGCTCTGTGTTGTACACATGACTCTGTGTTCCTGTGCTGTAGCATGGCATGCTGATTGAGACCAAACGCCCGGAGGTCAATATGCGATCCCCGATGCTGCGTATTACCTATCATATGTTTGCAGTAAATGGTTACCTTTGCCTCTTCCTTACCTGTTCATCATTACTCAGCTCATTGAAAAAGCCACATTGCAATATGGTCAAGTGCATTGAGACTTAGTGTCTCAAAGTCTGGGGCAAAGAAAGAAGTGGCTCTAATTTCATTTCATTTTTATTTTGCAACAATGATACCACTTTCTCTGTCAACTGAGTCATTAAGTTTCTGAAGTCCTGACTTCCTTTACTTACTTGTTCAAAGTTCTCATAGACTATGAAGGTGTGGTTTACCCTATTCAATGAGACCTTTACAGAATTTAAAGCAAACCTGACTTTCTAAGCACCTTGTTTTATTTCCAAGTCATCATACTTAGGAAATTGAAATAAATCTATAAATTTTGAGATAGACATCCCAGATTTTATACCTTTGCTCAGCTGTATTATAAATACATGGGTCCTGGCACAGTCAGATATCTGAATTTCAGTTCAGGAGATCTATGTGACAGCTTGTCTGCTTGAACACTAACTTTGTGTCAATGAGAGATGTATATGTAAATTGAATATGTAGGCTCTCCAAAGTGCCATCAGACTTTGAGAAAGAGATTTGCATTGCCCATTCCATTCACGTCTTTTCTCTTTTCCCACACCAGCATCTATCAGTTAATCATGCTTATTTACCTACGTTATTGACTGCTACAGCAATATATCCACAAGGTTCTAATTGTTGTGCCCAGCAATAAATGCCAATAGATTAACCTTGATATGATGTTAAAGGTGACTCAAAGGTACAGTCTTGTTGCACATTGGTTTTCTTCACTGTTGGGTGGAGAAACCTCTGATCTGGGAAAGATGTGAATTAACAGTCAGTAACTATTGCACTTGGCGACATTATAAATCTCCCCAAACAACAAACAAAAAAAGTTTTTTATCATTTCATTTCTTGTGAAGTAATTTAGAAGTTCTGGAATCATGAACAAAGCTGTGTCTGAAACAACTGCTAATGTAAAAGAAAAGGTATGCTTTAGATATATTGGTTTCCCGAAGTCAGACCATCTTGCTAGATCTCTGGTTAAATGTACTTCACTATTTTTATTTTTTATCTATCAACTAAATTTCTAATGTGCGTTGCAAGTATGCTTCCTCTACATAAAAATTGTTTGATTTAAAAAAAAAAAACCTTTACCAAGTGCTTTACCAAGCACTTCAATGAGATGAAAAATATTGTGCTTTTGGATTTCCCTCTTTTAAAAGGGAGAAATCAGTGTTAATATAATATTGCCTTAAAAGTAGAATATGACTTTCTAAATCAGACAGTGTTACTGAAATTTTAGGATGTGAATTTATTCTATGTGCTGTGAAATCATAAATGGAAATATAAAGGATTAGCAAGTATCTCCATAAATTTTAAACGTATTCCTGGCTTTCACAAAAACAAACTAACATGAAAAATGTCTGAGGTTTGACATTTCAGAGAGTTGCTTCTGGTTAAACGAGAGTTAATTCTACTAATATGAGAGAGGAAAATAATGATCTATTGCTTCTCTAAGCCTGAGGATCTTAAATTGATAAGTACTGCATATCAATATAAAGTACCATAAAACTGTTATCTCCCTCCTGAACATAAACACTTAGATATAGTAAGCTTGTAAGGGTAATGAATTTAGATTACTAAGTATCACAGTCCTTTTCAGTCGGGTGAAAGTGTTGAGATCTCTGAATTACACATTAATGGAGTCTTTTTAGGTATTTGTAATTGTGGCACTTATCAAGGAAATCATATAGCAGGAATATAATTTTGTGTACACATGAACATCAGAATATTAATATTAATCCTCTTCTTTCCTACCTTATTTGCTAATATCAGTACCTACCTATAGGTTTTACAGTTCATTCTTGATTCTAGTTTTGTCACACTATTACCTGCATTAGAAAATGTGACCAATACTTTCTGAAAGGTTCAACAATTTTTTTTCCATATTTGCTACTAAGTACTTGTTTTCTGACTGTCAATTTAGCTAACTTAAAAATACACCCAGTAAACTAATTTACCAATATCTTGAGGCAAAATCTAAGAAAAAGACGATCCCACAGATAATGAGGCAACTACAAAGTTTGTGAATCTCTGAGAAGATTCACACCTCCATCTTGGGTTTTTGGTTTTTGTTTTGTACCTGGAATCAAATGCAGGACCTTGTGCTTGCCAGGAAGGCACTGTGCCTCTGAGCTGTCTCCCCAGCCCACATCTCCATTTTGGGAAACACCATGTACCTTTTAATTAATGTGACCACTCAAATTTGCTTTTTGATTTTTACAAATAATCAAAGTTTAGTTGGAAATAATATAGTCTTGGTTATTATTTTTTTCATTCCCTGTGGATATGTTTGAGAAATAATATACTATTTGGAGTGGGAGGAATCTGGAAGTTATTAGAATATTAGGGTTACAGCTTCATTTAAATGCTAAACTATGCATCATTTGCTCAAATAATATTGACTTCTCAATCTCCTATTAGTTTATGTTTTTAAAACTTTAATCATTTTCCATGAGTAAAGTGGTGCATCCCTTAGTACAGGAGGATCTACATTTGGTATGAGTTGAAATCTATAATATTTGAATAAAATGTTGCAGAGGATTGACCAAATAATGCTGTCCCAACAATGCTGAGTACAAGAACTGATTTCAAGTTAGGTACTGTTTTACTCTGTTGTGAGTATAATTACTACTGTAAGAATTTCAAATTACAGAAACATGCTTCTAAGAGGCTCAGGTATTAATAATTTTCAAAAGAATATTCTATAATTTAACAAATTAGTTCTAACGTTTAATAAACTACAGATACATTTTTTCTCAAAAAATATGAATAGTAACCTTCATGATATGTGAAACACTAATGATTTAGTAAAAGTAATTAAATGTGGGTATCTTGCCTTCATATTTCAAAACATAGCTCCGTTTATCCCAATGTATGAACAAAAACAATGGGTCACATTTATAATTACTCTGTTAAGGGTAGTTACCCAATTTTGCTGAGTCATTCCTCAGCGGGTCAAATATGGACAGGGCTGACCATCCGTGGTGATTATATGGCTTTCTTTGGAAGAATCCAATAGCAGCTGTTTTTATCAGAAATAGGACTGAAGTTATATATTCAAAACTTTGGGGGACAGGCATGAAACTTTTTTAATCATGTTGAATAAAAACTTGGAGAATCATTCTAAAATATAAAGAAAAGTTACTTTTACTGCATATCACAGAAAGATTAAATATTCACACAAAATTTTGCAGATTTTACCTTAACTTATCCTCGAAAAGAAGCATATTCTATGAAATATCAATTAGTTTTTGGACTTCAACATTTTGTACTCTTAATTTTCTGCATGTTTCTCTCTTAATTGTTTAAATTATCTTCCCTAATTTTCAATCATGATTTTCCCCTTTCTACAGCTAAATAACAATTTAAAAATTCTAAATTAGTGATTAAACAACAAAATTCATGAATAAAGGCTCAACAGCGTGGTGTTTATTTAAAAAATATTGTCTCTGCTCTGTGCTCTTCCCTTCTTGCCTTATCAGTTTGTCTGCTGTCATTTCCCTTCCTTCTCTGCTGCTACTGTCGCACAGAGTACCTCTGCATTATTTATCACCCTTCATTAGAGGTGTCTTTGATTTTACCTCTTTGTTTCATTCTTTGTTGTACTTAGAAACAGCATAGGAACAAGTTTCAACAGCAGTGAGAACTTACAGAATTTTTGTTGTAACTATCTTTGAAATAACATTTTAAAGCCCCAGTCTGACAGGGATGCTTCCAACATTGCATGAGTCAATCCATGCTTATCTGACTCTCTTCTTAGGCAACAAGTACAAGTGTATTGTCCTTATAAATTCATATGCAAGTGCATACATGGGCCTGGATTAAGGACATTCTAATCTTCCAAAGAAAGGTTTCAGTCACAAATAAAATAAGAGGGAAAATCTTTAATTTCCATGATGAAATCATCAACATTCCACCAGGGGAAGCCAAGCTAATACAATAGATAACTAGAACATGGAAAATGAACACAGGAAAATGTGATCTGTGTTATAACCCTAGGGAAGATAAATTTGAATATTGCTTTTCTTTTGAGACCACATGTAACTGAACCTTCAACTTTGAAATAATGAAATATAGGACTTGTGCTCAGTCTGAAAAAAAATATATAATAGCTATTTTATTAGTTTATAGACAACAGTAACTAAACTAGATTTTTAGTTTACTTAGGAGATATATACTTCTGATTTTAGTGTGAGATGAAGAAATCTAGAGAGAACATTGGTCACATTCATACAGTAACATAAAGATCTCCAGGAACTGTATATTCACAACTGTTTTGAGCCATCAGAGAGCTAAAATCATGGGACAACTAAAGAACTTTCATGTAAGCAATGATAAGTACTTGCAAAGCAAGCCAGATGTAGTAGGTATGCTATTTAATAGTAAGACATCTGCACAAATGTTTATCAAATTGATAAGGGTTTAGCATCAGTAAATCAGAGCAGTTAAATGCAATAATAATTTGAAACAATTTATAGGTTTTTGCCACAGACCCCCCTGGATAGTCACATGCAAATATTAGCAAGATTTCTGCGAAGGTATCCCTTGTGCTAAAGGCGTAAAGGTGGGAAGACTACTGCTAAAGGAAAGGCACCAAGCTGCCTAGACTGCTCCTCCCACTATCCACTGCAAACAAGACTAAAACACTACAAAAAGAGCAGAGTCTGCTGTTACCCTTAGTACCAAGTGATATCTCATTGCCACTGGAAAAGAACAAACAATTTTTCTTTTTTCTTGGGACAGAGACAAAATATAAGATGGACCCAAATCTACAGGTGGTGGAGGAACTGTAGCACTAAAGAACCTACATCTGTGAGAGCCAGGGACACAAAGCTTGTGTTCAGACTGCAGAGTCATAGGAGAGGGGGGGTCTTTCTCTGCATTCCACAAATTGAAAACCATGGTGCTCTAGGTCATGCCGGAACATAACAATATAGCTGGGAAACTTTTAAGAAGGGAGATAGGGGGAGAGGAGAAAGAGACGATCTGAGAGAGCACAAAAGAGAGACCAAAGCCAGAGGAGGGACATATATTAAGGTTAATTCTATGACAAATCAGGACCTATTCTAAACACAGAGCACACGACAAAAATGAAGGCTGGGGTGTACATAGCAACGACGATGAACGCCACCCAGCTCCTGCCTAGATTAACCCGGTGTCCACAGTGCCCGTTTCCAGGCAGAAAAATTTACTCATTTCAGCCTCTTATGGCCTACAACAAAATGCCTGCCACGAGATTTCTGCAGCATATGGAAAAGCAAGGAAAAACAATACACTGCCAAGTGAAAAAGAATCAACAGAATCATACCCAGATATTATGCAGATTTTGGAGCTATCAGAAAAGAATTTAAATAACCATAATTAATGTGCTAAATACTCTAGCAGAAAAGTTTGACAACATGCAGGAACAGATGTCCAATTTCAGCAAAGAGAGAGAGTGAGAGAGAGAGACTGAGACAGAAAAATAGAGTGCTGCTACGAATGAATCAAATGGAAACTGTAGATATTAAAAGCTTAGTAACTGAGAAGCTGAACATCTGTGAAAGCTTCATCTTTAGATTTGACACAAGCGGTATAAGAATTGTGAACCTGAAGATAAGTCAATAGAAATTATTCAAGCTGAAACACAAAAGGTAAAAGGGAGTGAAAGGGACTGAGGAAAGAATATGAAGGGGCTGTGGAAAAGTATGTAGTAGTCCAACTTAATTTAATTGGTATCCCAGGAAGAGAACACATTGTAGAAGTAATATTGGAAAATAATAGCCGTGAATTTTCTAAAATAATAGCAAAAACCCAATCACAAGTCTAAGAAATATAAATAACAGCATACAGAAAAAGCAAAAAGCAAAAAAGCACACACACACACACACACACACACACACATATATATATATATATATATATGTATGTATATATTTTCAATCTACTGAAGATCAAAGAGTGAGGTCTGAGGGTTCGCAGCAGAGGGCAATACATATTATATCAGAAAAACGAAGAATTATAGAAGACATGTCAAGAATGCTGTAGACTGATAGAAAACAAAGTGTTGTCTTTAAATCTTGGAAAAGTTACAACAAAATGGCTACTCAACATACTGTAGTCAGTTAATACAATCAGAAATGAAGGTAAATGTAGATCTTTCTCAGACAAATAGAAACTGAGAAAAAAATAATGCCAGCAGATCTTCATGGCAAGAAATCTTAAAGGAAGAAGTGAAGAGTTAGGTAATTAAATGACTAAAACTAAAAATAAACTTGGGCTTGAAAATCTCATATACAGGTATACCTGTCTGATTATCATATATGATTTATAATTCATAATTCATGTTGTGATTAACTTGTGACCTTTGAGTTAGGTTGAATTATATTTAAACTAATATATCAACAAAATGATAATATTCACAGTGTTTTATAGTTTATGCCTCCTACCATTATAATAGTTGTACAGTTTGATGATGGATATTAAAAGTTGATGAATCAGAACTGTGTATCCAATATGGTACAAAGGAGAAATAGTAACCAATACTATTAAAATCTGAACGATCCTGAAATTCATTTGCTATTCCATCCTTCTATTGCTTAATGAACGTAATTTGTATTGTAATGTTATTACAGTATCCTCCTGCCCAAAATTAGCATTCTAATTAAACATCAAAATGTTTGAACTGTTTGAACCATTGTACTAACTGAACATGCTCATATGCATGAACTAAACTTTTTCATTAATCAAGGGACTTCAACCTATTGCAAAGTTGTCCTAAAATACAATGCTAACATTTACCAATTGAAAGTTGAGATAGTACATTTGACAGATACAAAGTGTTGTGGACTAATCCTGTGACATACAATAGAAGAGTATGATGTTGCTTTCATATTTTCCTTTGAAATAATTACCCAACTCAGTAAGTAAATTAAGTTACTGTCTTCAATTTCTAGGAATAATCGAAATACCCTCTTAGAACCTTAATAGCTTTTAGTTGTGAGACTATCGATTCAAAGTAGTCATTCTTTTTTTAAACTTGTTTGTATGAAATATTTGTGATTCTTTTACTTTCTATAGTATTAATAAATATCCTTAAGCGACTGAAAAGTGCTGGTTTGTACCTTACTAAAGTTTATGAAAACTAATAAGATCACTAATAACATAAAGTCTAAATTAAGGCAACATTTTGAACAAATATTACAGCACATATAATTTAAGTAATGAGAAGCCCTGATAGCATGTATTTGGGGAATGAATTTAATTTAATTTTCTATGGTTTTTATAGAAATGCAAATGATTTAAAAGTTGAAAGGAAAGATAGAAATAAAAATTTCCATTGTCTTACAATATTCAGTTATTGATGGTCATAGAGATTATCTCTTCCAACCTGTCCATGTCAAACTTATGTAATTTTTGATGGTGCTAATAATGACCTGTTACAACCCATCCATATAATATATAGATTCTTAAGACATAGTGAATTATCCCAAGTCCAGGATTTAGTGACAACACTAGGTCTCTAAATGATTTATCCTGTATTTTCAAAGGTTATTTGCTTGAAAATTTCTGAGTAAGTGATGCTTTTACTCTGATAATAATTGTCTGTATAAACTGCATTTGCAGTAAGATGGTTGTGTGCAGAACTGGAACAGTTAATGTGTCAAAGGTATCCCACTACCTCTTCCCTTTGATGGCTTGGACTCATTTAATGTTCACAGCATGTTGATCTGGGGCACTGTCCTTACAAAATGTCCTTATAAAATAACAGTATACATCCAATGTAAGGAAGATTTCTGTGAGGGATATAAGCGTTCATAATTACGGTTAAGCCCTGAGGAAATCAACAAATACTAGATTACAGTCTAGAGATGCAGAATATTTAAAAAGGAAAAGACTGAGATGATTGGTTAACGCTTTAAATTTGGCTACACTGTGGACTGATGGATTACAACCTCTAAAGGATTACAACCTCTAAAGGAGTGGAGATGTCATTCAGAAGTGCCACTTTTGGTAATCATTATATCAGAACAAAATATCTTCAAGTGGTTGGTAATTCAAGAACTCACATATGATCCCCGAGGTATGTGCAACGTTGATTCCCTGTCAGTATAACTCACTGTGTCAGCATATGCATTCATTTTCTTAGCTCAGCCCTTGCACAGGCTCTTGTCTCGCGAATTCCGCACTCCGTGTGAGCCCGTCTCGTATCTCGTGTGATCTCCTTTTCCCTATGCCCCGCACAGAGTGACCCAGGGCTTTGCAGAATCGCTTCTCCTCAGCAGTGAACATTCAAACTGGAAATCAGTAAATCAATGGATGTTGTATACCTCGCACATGAACCTTGTTCAGATAAATAAATGTGCCCATGAAAAATTGATTCATTCTTGGTCAGCGTTCAAATCCGAAAGTACTAAAGGTACAATTTTTGAGGTAAAAAACAGTTCCCCAGGAGAGAGTTTTAGTGCCTTTTCCCGGCTCTGGACAAGACACATCACACTGCTCCACCATCACTTAGAATGGTCTGCGCCTATGAGTAGAATCTCATTTTCATGATGTTTGAACTTTGGATCTGTATGGAATTTCTGAAAATTAAAACTTCTCTGGTAGATGCAGGTATAGAGTACCTATGGGAGGGAGAAACTGTTGTTATTACTGGCCTCTCGTCCAAATTTAACTTGCACAGATTGAAGAAAATTCTTGACTTTAGATGGGATTTATTTTTCTAGAATATCATTTTTACAGGAAATATCAGTTGATACTGTTTTCATTGCTTTTCTTTCGTTGCTGAGACAAAATACCCAACACCCCAAATGAAGGAAGGAAAGGTTTATTTAGCTTACAGTTTGTGGAGGTTTCAGTCCACACTCGGCTGGCTCAGAAGCAGAGTGGCACATGGCAGAGGGCAAATGTTCATGGTGGCGGAACACAGCAAAAACAAGCAGACCATAAAAGGAGGAACAGCAGGCAAGCAGTGTCTTTCCTTCCCTTACATTATAAACTGCCTACCCCCACCCAGGGGGCGTGTAGCTCTCACACAGTCTCCATGCTCTCCTTTTCTCAGGATGTGTAAAAAGTAAGCACCCTGGCTTCCTGCTGAGCCAAACCTCTAAACTCACCAAATTGACACAAGGCATCAACCATAACAGATACCTAAAGTTAATAAGGTATTTAAGTAGTTAACAACTACTTTTAAAATTAATAATAAGCTATTTATTTATTAATTGCTTTGGTTTGAACTTATATGGAAAAAGAAACCATATTTCATTATATATATGACATTACGATTCTTTTACACAAGTGTGCTGGTCAGAATCCATACAAAGCATGCTTTGGGTAGTCCTGTCGTTCAGGCTGTCTGTTTTTATAAGACACATTTTAAGTTAGAAAATATGACACACAGGGTACATTTTTGAAACTTTTAATTTTTATTAACTAGGGAATGAGTTTCTTTGCTCTCACGTAGAAGATTGGCTTAAAGATGCAAAACATTAAAAGTAATACGATAATGTAGAATTGAGCTGTCAAGTTTGAAATTATTTTACATTGCAGGGTTTTGTAATCTGAAAATATTTAAGGCTGTAGTAATTTTTCAAATAATAGAATACAGAGGGTATCTCTGCGATTTCAGCAGTTAAGAATTTGGAATTGTCCTTTCCACTGTATTTATTTTTTATTCTTTGCTTTATATTGAGGTCACTGTTGGTAGCTAAAGGGTAAAGACAAACATTCAGATAGAAGATTTAAAACAAAATGTCCATCTGGGATCTTCTACTATTTTAAGATAGTCTAAAGTGCTGTATAACTTTGAATAGCTACTATTTACTACATTTAATTGAATGTTGCTATCATACTTCTACATCATCATCAATACAGTATATATGAATATTGCCTTATAATGGACTGTAGTTTGTACAAATTCATACAAATTATATTTATACTGTTTTTTTTTAAAGAGAAGCATACTTTAGATACAATCCTCTGGAAATCTTAGTGGAAACTGAATAAGTCATTTAATCTTTCTAACAGAACTAAAAGATAGGCATTAACCTCATTTTTAAATCAAAAACATAAGTGATTATATGCCCGTATTAATTTACTACTACTGCCATAACAAATTACCACCAAGCTTATGGGCTGCAACAGAAATGTAGTGTCTTACACTTCTAGCAATCAACCTCCAAAGTCAAGATACTGGCAGGGCTGGTCTCTCCAGACATTCAGAGAAGAGTCTCCTGGGTTGCAGTCATTTTGCTGCTGGTGTCCGGGGCAGTCCTTGGTGTTTCTTGGCTTGTGGACTCCTCTACACTACGCCAGTGTCCATGCCATTTTGAAGTGGTCTCTCCCAAAATGTCCACTTGCCTTTTCCATTTTTGTCTTTTAAGACTGTAGGAATAGGGCCACCTGAAGTCCAAAGTGCTGTCCTAATCATCTCAACCTAATTATGTACAGATCCTCTTTCCGAATAATATCATCTGAGGCCCTGGGAGTTATAATTTGTAAATATATTTGGGAGGGGTTGTGTTCACTGCAATTGACTGCACCCTGCAATAACCAAGTCCAAATTCAACTTCCATTTTTTAAACCTTAAGTAAAAATGCATTCCCTTGGTGTGTTAAAACTCAGTAATAGTTAGTACTCTTAACAAGATGACTAAAATAGGGTCCCTAAGTTTAACATGTTCATACTCTAGTGAAATACGACTGGCCTTAATTTTGGAAAAGCTGACAATGGTATAATATCACTGAGTGACTGAGAGAAATTATGATTTAAGCCAGTGATGAAATATATTTCTATATGAACCCTCTTTGGCCACATACACCTTTTGCATTCTTTATCACTTAGAAACCAGCAAAATGGAAAAAAATTCCATTAGATACACTGGATGGTAGTTGTTTCAGGAAGTAGATACATCTAAATTCCTCATGTGTCATAAAGTTAGATAATACTAATTTTTAAAGAAATAGGTTATGGAAAGGAAAAATAAAACATTAGCTCTTATTAAACAGGCTTCAAAAATACTGTAAAGATGTGACGATAAAATTTACCAGAAAGAGTTAAAGTTATATGACCGAGAGGTTATATGCTTATTTTTGAAAGGAAGAAATGCTAATAGTACTAAAATTTGGGTTTTTAAATATCATAACATAGAAAAAAACTAAGAACATTATTTTTTATGAAGATCATGTGCAGTTACTTTAGAAAAAATAAAAACCAGTATATGAAAGTATTTGGGAAGACAGAAGATCCAACCCAAGGCTTTCTCACAGAGCTATGCTTCCATTTACACTCAGGCAAATAAAAATATAGTTCCACTCATTGGGGAGAAATGCTGAGGTTTGCTTGTCTTTGTTGCTGCTGTTTTACTATCATTATTTTTAGAGAATAGTGACTCGTTAGTAAGAAACACCACAGCTGTCCTCTCTGTTCCTTTGCTCTGAGCATTGCCGTGAACCAACCAGCCTTTGTTTTCACATGTATGACAGTAATTGTATGTAAATAGCTTGTTTCAAAAGATGTTTGAATATATTTCATGTTAGGATTATTTTACAGAAAAAAAATCCAAATTAGAATTCCACTGTAAATGATTTTGTTGAAACCAAAGATTTATGTCTACAAATCCACCTAGATTTTGGAAGAGGGGGGATAGGAAAATGTATAGAATGACACAGACAAAACAAGGAATAAAGCAGATAGAAAAACGTGGGATTTAAAATATTTAAGTTCCTTGTATTTACTACTGTGCAATTCACATAATTCCACTTTTGTGTGCCTTTCTCATTTCTTTCCAGCCTTTCTTCCTATTATTCCCTCCATCCCTTTCTCTCAAACCCTACATCTATGTAGACCAATATGCACTAAATCTAAGCCTCTACTCCATTAACAAGTCTCAGAATTTTTCTGGGCTTCTTTTTCTTGGTTGATTAAAAACAAATCATTCCAAGCCAAATGGCTAGTGCAGTGGATAAAAGAATAAGTATATAAAATAATGAAAATTTAATAATAAAATTTTAAAAATTAATATCTTACATGGAAATGAATAGCTTTTTTCTTCCTATTATAGCACTGGCTTTTCAGCAATTAGAATTGTACTGATCAAATTTACTATCATTATCTCATTTGTTTAGTTCTCAAATACTTAGTTCTGCACCTGGAAAATCACCTGGCCCAGCGGAAATGGAAAATAAGGCAGTTGGTAGCTATTTTCCTGCATATTAAGCTGCAAAGTGAAAGCATAAATGAGTGGAGATTACAGCCACGGGAGGGTCAGAGCGTATGGGGGGGCGTTTAAGTATCTCTTAATAGCAAGCCATAATTTGGGAAGAATGTTAGAGGTGATTCTTTTATCTTTCACAAATTGCTAGCCATTTTTCATAATGTTTTCAAAAAGAATTCAGGTTTCCTCGATTCTTTTATTCAACAAGCTTTTAATGTGTTACTCAAAATTTAATTGGTGTATTAAAATAAACCACTAAGATTTAATTTGATTTTTGACTTGAGAATTTGAAGAATTTAATAGAGCAAGTTTGACTATAATATATTAAAGTGAAAGACATGTCACAAACAATGGATTTACATGTTGATTTCCACTTTAAAGATTCTTATTAGGCTGGGCTCATTTCCCAGTACTAACATATGTGTGTGTACTATAAAGTATTCAATTTGTAACATTATGATCCTTGTGGTTAGTAGTATTAACTAATGTATTTATTAGTAGTATACACTCTCTTAATTTTTTAACAAGAAACTACAGTACTTATTTGGAATTTGGAATTGAGATGTGTTAACTTGACCATTACATCATCTTTAAATAATTCAAAGTAAAATTGAACTCTGTCAATTATGACTATAAATAGTTAACTGAATAATTTTTCTACTGAATCTCCATTTTGGTGGCTTGACTCAATTCTATTCTATTTTTCTTTGATGTAGCAAAATCAAAGAGTAATAAAATATACAAAAAACTTCCAATTAATTTGAATATATATGCTACTAAAATATTTATCTAGCATATATAGCTATATTTCTGAAAGCGATAGGTTACCCTTGGATAGTCCCCAATAATACAGTTTCCACTTCTACATGTGAAGAAATTGAGGCAACACAAAGGTCAGGTAACCTGACCAAGCCCCCCCCTGCCAATTATTCATTAAGCTGCCTTTGTTCTATTAGTTTCTCAGAGCTGAGGATATAACGCCCTGCTAAATGCAGCACTCAGAAGCCAAAATTTGAACAATTGATTGTTTTATATACCTGAGCCAAAAGAAAAAGAACATACATTTTGTTTGAAAGTTCCTAAGTCTTTCCAGAGGATTCTCCTTTCTAATAGGCAGTCTTTAGTGTCTGGGAGAGGGAGTTGGGATGAAGTCACTGCGGGAAATCCCACATTGTCTCTGCCAGGAAGTTACCATTTTTAAAGTTGATGCAGAAAGAGCAGGACCAGGAAATGACATTTATTTGAATGGCTCATTGGCTTTAGCCTCTTCTGGCTGGGTAGGTGGGAATGTTATTCCGGGATAAAAACATTTAAATACAGGGAAGGACATAACAAGGGGCTGGCGATGGGTCAGATTAAAAAAAGCAGGAACTATGAAAACGAGGAATAAGGAAGTCATATAACAAAATTGACTTTTCATTTAAATGAAACTTCGGGGGGTTTTTTATCGTTGGCCATGCAAAGGTCAAGCCCCATGTGACTGCGGTGGTCCTGAAACAGCGAACCAAATAAATGAATACAATCGCAGACCAGCTGAGCACTCCCACATTTTACCCACCTGGGGGCGAATTCTGAGGCGGCCGCCTGCGGTGGCCAGAAGGCTGAGGACCGGGTTGCCAGAGCTCAGAAGGGGAAAGCGGCCACGCACAGAGCACACTGGTTTCCTGGGTGTGTTTACATCAACAGTTGCAGCACCGCCTCGGATCAGGTAGAAGGCAATTGCTGAGGAGCAGAGCTACAGTCACCAAGGTGTGTGCGTGGGGTCAGCATTTATGTTTCAACAATTTCTGTAGGTAATTTGGTTAGATCAAAAATACTGCTGTCATAAGTTTATAAGCTCCATAATGTCCTAAAAGAAGGAGGCATGTCCGGAACTTAGGGAAATTACAACTACACTGCATTAGAATGTAATTCACTTAATGAATTTTTTGTATATACAAAAGTCATGCCTATGTTTAGGTTATGTTTTAAGAAGCACAGAAACATCTGAGAAATTATTGCTGGAGTTCATTTAACAAAGCCCCATCTATGCAGTTTTGATAATTAAAATAATTGTGGTTGGCATTCCCATAGCACTCTTCTGAATGCTAAACCTGTATTAGCATACACTAATCTGACTGTCCTGTACATGGCTGTCATTAGTATTTGTCCCTTTTATGAATGAAAATGTGAACACAAATAACAGAACTAAGATTTCAGAACTAACTAGTTTGCCTTCAGAACTTGATACTTAACACACATGATAATAAATAAGAAAAAAAGAACCAGAAAGACATTTTATGCATCTCATTTAAAAGTTACAAAGTGACTTCACTTTATTTAATACATGCATTAAATCAGAAAAATCATAATTTTCCATGAACATAAGAAAAATTCAGTATGCATTTTTCCCTAAAGATTTAAAATACAGGTATTAGTCCTCATAATATTGCAAAACAGCATTGTTAAGGTAAAACTCAGTTTATAACTTAGCTTAGTTGAATAACACCTGCTTTAAATGAACTGCTTGCTTCTCTGATATCCAGTTGCCAGCTGAGGGCGGTGACAGAAGTGAAAGAACCGCAGGGTAAACACAAATCATGCCCAGTTCGAAGCTCAGTGTAAACTTGTTTTCCCTTAGTCCAGCTTTCATCCTCTCTGGAAGTAATGGGCCGTTTTGTTGCCGTGACTTTGGAATAGTTTTAAGACACTGAAATGCAATAATCATTCTGAAAGGAAATTAATGAGCCTTTCAGTATAACCAGTTTCAGTGGTCTCACTGGAGTCTATTATACAATTATCCAAACAGTATTTATGTGATCACATATCTGCACTATATTTGCAATTTTATTTTTTCTGTTACCTGCTATGTGAATGGTTTTCTGATAATGGGCAATTTTATAAAAGTGGTTTATTAAAATGTCTAGCTTTGGTATCTACTTATTATATTAGATAAATTGCAACTCTGAATAAGACTTGAAGGCACCATTTTTTAGTGCCAAGGAAATAAGGTAATATATGTTCAAGGCAGTAAAAATGACGCCACCATCAGTTCTGTTACAAAAATAATATATTGAAGAGTGAATTGCTTTGTGAGACTGAAACATCTGTGTCTCAGGTAGATACTAATTGAATGGTACTCTGTAAATATAGTTAATTATTCAAATACTGAATAAACTGCTCCAATATTTTTGAAATAATGATTTTTCCTCATCTCATTTTTGAAGAGATGCTATTTTTAAAGTTGGTTTTTATTTCTTTCTAAGAATGGCAATAATTTCTACAACTGTTTAACTAAAGTATTAATGATACTAATGAGAAAAGTTATAATCAGTGCTAAGAATTAAAGCTAGTATTAAACATGTCTATCACCAAGGTGAGTTTCTTACTTATGCATAATGGGTGGCATAGATTTGGTAATGAAATTAGCATGAATCTCTTCATTCCAGGTTGTCTCCAGCCAGTGTTTAAGATATATTCCAGAATACTACTTATATCTTTGCTTGTATATGTAATTTAAAATTTTAGGCTATAAGGAAGAGCTTTAGAAGTATACAGATGCTAGTCTTTTCATCATGAAGAAAAGAAAATATTGGTTGAAAGAATATTTATGATACATTCGCCAATCCTAGGACAAGCTGGCTAGCATATACGGTTTTCTATCGGGCGCTCATAGCACTTGCAGGTTAGATGAGGATGCTGTTAAATATGCTGTTACTTGCCAGTGAGGTAATAGGTGCAGATTATGCAAAATACAGGTCATCATCAAATTATCTGATGGCCAAGAGCTGCATGAGCTCTTTACAGACCATTTCCTCTGATATAGGTAGTACTGTATATGTGTTTTAACTCTCACATTGCCTACTGAAATATTAGACAATGTGTCTTTCTTTAAGAAGTAATTTTGATGACACAAGTTTTAAAAACTGAAGTAGTAAAAGGGAACTAATACACAAGTTACTCACTACGACTACCATATATGCCAAGTAGATGAAAATGTACTCACCTATAAGCGTTTTGATATTGAATTTATATAAGAAAACAATTTCTGTTTATAGAATAGATTAATCTCGGAGGAGCTCTCTGGGTGCTTATGGATGAAAAAGTGTTTCTACAAGCTAGACTGACGGATGCACTAAGTAAGCACTTGGCTCTGTCTTACTGGTAAATCTGAAATGTGCTTTCCTGTATGTGAACCCATCACCTTTATTGGCAGATGTCTTGACTCTTTTGGGATGATACTGTATATTGAAGCCACTTTCACTCATTATTAAGACTGAGTTCAAAGCAGAGCACCAAAGCCTGGTGTAGCACAGCCACAAGAACAAAAAGAAATACGAAGTAAATGAAGCAGCCAGCAGTGCTGAGGCCAACAGGGCTCCACGCGCAGTGGAAATCAATGAGGCAGTCAATCAAGACGGACGCTCTTCCCATTGACTTTTCTCTTTTCCTTGTTTCTGAAGCTGGATTCAATTACTCAATTACTTTTTGATCCTTTCCCTTCTTCCCTTTCTCTCTGCTCGATTCATTTTTTTACCCTCCTCTCCTTTCCTTTTTCCTACCATTATTTTTCCTCTTTATATTTCTTTCTCACATGATGTTGTGAAACATTGATACCCAAGTTCCCACAAAGGGCAGCAATTTGGATCACTAGCCTGTCCATCTTCCCAGACTCAAAGCATATATCAAGCTTCCAAAATAGCATATTATTGGGATATAGATCCAATCATTTAAAATTTGGGGTACCAAAATAAAATACTCAGTATTAGTTCTGAACATATTCTTCACCGTGGTTTATCTCCATATATGTCAACTAATTTGCAAGTCACAAAATCTAGAAATCTTGTTTTTCTCTTTGTTTGTCTCCAGCCTTTATTTAAGCAACAAATACTGTTGGCTCTACCTTCGAAAGGTATTCCAAATCCCCCCGTGTTGAAGTTTATCTCTGCTGTGAACATCTTAATCTAAGTCAGCATCATTTCTTATTCCTAGAATCTCTCCCTGACTCATCATCTATTTTGCACCCTTTTCTCTCTGCAAATGTAATCTCCACAGGGCAGAGGAATATTCTTTCAAAACATAAATCAGAGCAGATAAGTATTTTACATAAACCCAAGTATTTCAAATTCTGCTATGGCTTATGTATTGTGATATTAATCCAAATTTTTACTATAGGTTAAAGGGCCTCTAGACTTTGTCTTTTTTTCTGATTTCCAATTGACTTCTCATGGTCTCCACATTCCTGTCACAGTGGTTTGATCTATAAATTTGCCTTCACTTCAGAACTTGGCATTTGCTCTGCTGCCTGCCTAGATGATTTTCCCAGATCCTCTTGGTCATCTGAGTATCAGTTTGGATTACATATTTTATTTTTTCAGAGCACTTATCAATATACAAAACTATTACAAATTACTTGATTTCTTATTTATTGTCCTAAACAGAGTACAAATTCCACAAAAGCAAAGAATGTTTTGATCGTTTCATCTTCATATGTTCAGTGCCACCAGAGGGCCTGGTGTACACTAAGCACATGGTAATTATGGCGTGAGTAAGCAACCATAAATTTTGTTCCAGCCTCACCATTTACCAGTAAAAATCTTTAAAGGAAATTCTAATAGTCACAGTGGGCATTGTGAGAGAGCACAGAATGGTCCTAACAATTCTCTCAACATTCTTAACGATATCCAGTCACCAGAATGCATGATACAAGTTACAAGGCATTTACTAAATGCTTTCAAAAGAGGTACCCAAAAGCAGACCTAAAAGTTGAATAGATCGGTCCATCATTGCCACTGGCCCAGGGATCCATAAGCTTGGGTATTAAACAATCTCCTGTAAAGGAATGGAATGTAAATTTTATGCTATGGCCAAAAAGAACATAAGACAATAAATGTAATGTGGTTTTCTGAACAGTGTAGTGGAGCATAGTTAAAAGTTAAGAAAATGTAAAAAAACAGATTTAGTTGGTAATAGTGTATCAATATTTACTCCACTCCTGTAACACTTGCGCCGTGTAAATGTGTGCAGAGTAGAGAAACGTATATGGAGCACCATATCCTAAGTTACTTTGTAAATCTTACACTGTTCGGAGAAATACAGCCATCAATAAAAACTCCATTTTTCACATTTTTTAAAGAAGAAATAAATATTAAAGTAAATATTGCTGTAGCTTTAACCCACAATTAACTCTATTTGCTATTAGGCTATCTTTTCACTAATTTAGCTGAAGCAAAAAATGTGCTACTAGTTTTGTCAATTAAATAGTGAACTTCTATAGCTTAATGCTCTAAAGAACACATTATTTTGCTAACAGTGGCTATTTAGAAATATTAAATTAAAATGAAATTCAAAATTTCACTGAAGGTTCAACTTTTATAACAAAAGCATTGATCAAGAATATGTGTCAATACAAGCCAAGTTATGTTACTCTATTGTGCATTATAATTAATGTAATGAGAGGCCATAACTACCCCCATTAATTTGTTCAACATTAGAAATACATCAGTTAAGGGAAAGTGAAATTAAGTGAAACTATTTAAACATAAATGTTAGGAAGATAATAAGAATGCATCCTTTTATAATTTTAATGTATATGAAGAATTTCCTGCAAAGATAGACAACCCTTAAGGAAAATATGAGGTAGAAGGTTTATCTTGTTTCTTTTTCTTTTATTTTCTTTCTTCTTCTGCTTTTGGAACTTCAAGCTAGTCAATAAAATAGAAAAACTATATGATTAAATACCTACAAAAATCAGCAATTCTAGTACTCTAAATGTACATTTAAAGACAAAAAATTTAATTTGATTAACATGGTGCTAATTAGGAATGTAAACTATTTGCCTTCAATTTTCCTTTCTTGATAGTTATTTTGATATTATTTTTATAATTAACTTTGTCATGCTAATTTAAATAATTTCATATAATATGCAATCTATATTCTGTTAGCTGTATTCCATGATTCATCAATTCATATACCCAAATCATCAAAAACGTCCTACCTTAACAACCCCTTAGGGGCCCGAGGACTTAGTAATCTAGTTCAATTTGTACATCTTCACACATCACATACTCTTCTTTTCCATAATGGAGGGCAGCCAGAATTTAATTAGATCACACAGTTCCCACCACAGGACAAACTATCTTTTAATTAGTACCATATATTATTTCAGATGTTTACCTAGACATGCCATTAACACTATGAACAAATCACATAAAGGCTCACCATGTTACTGGAAACTTGCTTATTTATTAGTTTTTGTTTTAATTTGGAGAAGTGCATCTGCTTCTTTAGCAGATTACAAAAAGAATGATAGTTAAATATCCTCTAGAATGAATAGGAAAGTAGAAAATACAATTGCACAGTAAAACATGTTCCCCTTACAATTCATTTCTCAAACTGTAGAAAGCAGAGGAAAATACCGTCATTCTCTCCTACTATGCTAGATTATTTTTTGTTTGTTTGTTTGGCCAAGATATTGTGCTGGTTTGATTTATTTTCAGGGCTATATAAAACATCCCAAACCTTAAAAACACAGGAATAACTTAATCTCCCCAGTCTCCTTATAAAAAAATCTAATAGAATGTTTTGATTCGTGTAAAAATATGACAACCACCTCAGTGGGTGCCTTATTTTCCATGGTATTCCTTCTTTTCACATTACTAGTGTTTTAACTCATTTATAAGTTTGTCTTCCCAGGTTAAACAGCTTTTAACATTTCAGCAGCTATTTATAAAAATGAAAAAAGGGATCTTGTGATTGGACCCCCTAAACAATTCTGTAACCCTAATAAAATAAATGTAACAGTAAATGTAACAGTAATGTTTCAAGAAACATTATTTTCCAGTGTAAGATGTAAAAATATCTATTGTAAAACATATCATTGAATGTGCCAACAGGGAATTAATTACAAACATATCTCCAGTAATTTGAGATATTACATAGAATAGAGAATAACAATATGATAGGTGTTTTGGAAATTGGGTAAAACAATTCTCAAACTGTAATTATGCTTTAGTTTTAATATTTATAAATATTTAATATATTTTGTTCTTTGCATAAATCATATTAACTTAGACCAATTGAAGTAATTGCTTTTAATCCATGTATGTGTAAGGATTTGTTTGTGTTCATGTGTGTATAAAAATGCAAACAATGACAAAAGCTTCATAGCAATGTTTCTATAGAGGCTTCCTTGCCACCCTTTCAGTACGAGTAGTTTTTCTTTTATTTTTTAAATTGAGAAGTATTTGAGAACTATCAGCTCAAATTAATGCTTCCTTGCAGAATAGCTGGAGGAGATTAAAACATCTTTAAAAAATCATATTTTGAGAGTTAAATTGATTTAATTTTTTTGCTGCTTTGGTTTAGCTTAGCTTTTCTAAAACAATTTTTTTTCAGAGGAAAATAGAGAACTACTTCATTCTGCTGGATTTTAAGCATTTCTTTCATTTAGAATAATTTTTGAAAGCATAAGAAAATAAACAGCAATATCTAAGGTGAGTCCTCCAAGCTTCCTTCTTACTCGCAGACACCATTAATGCAAGTTTCCATTGTCAAGTAGAAGTCCCCCTTTCAGTGTTTAAACACACTCACTCTTCATTTGTAAGTGTATATTCTTCTGGTAAAAACAACTTTAGTGAGAGATACATAATTCATATATTTTAAAATTCATCCATTTGAAATATTCAACCCCATGATCCTTAATATGATCAAAAGCTTGTGCAATACTATCACTGTCAACTTGTAGAACATTATCAGCCCATAAAAATGGACCTCCACATCATTAGCGTTCATTCTTCACCTCCTGCTTCCCGCTGTCCATCTGTCATCTCCTTAGCAAACCTGGGTACCAGCCACATAGTATTCTCTGTGTCTATACATTTGTGTATTCAGGCACCTATATTTCATTTTGTTTTCTAACTGTAATTATATACTGTTTGATGAACATCTCATCGCTGACACCCTGAACACCCAAGCCTCAGTAATCACCACCCCATTTGCTACTTCTACTGAATCAGAATTTTGGAACCCACATAGAAACTTTACCATACGGTGTTGTTGTTTTTATTTCACTTATTTCACTTAAAATAATAATGTCCAGGTTCATCCATATTATCACAAAAAGCACATTTCCTCTTTGTATAGGCAAGTGAGTGCTGTGCATTTCCTTTATCCTTTCATTGGCTCATGTATACTTATTTTGATTTGATATCTTAGTGCAAGTGACCACACACCACAAAAACATGGGAGGGAAGCTGTCTCTTTCGCATGCTGACTCTATTTCCTGGGGTATACACTGAGGAGTATGATAACCCTATTTTTAATTTTTTGAGGCACCTTCATACAGTGTATGGTCGGACTAATTTATTTTCCCTTCAGCCACGTACCTGTAAGAGCACCTTTTCCTCCACGTCTTTGCAAGCACTGGTTCCCTTTTGTCTTGTTGATAGTCTCCTTCCTATAGGTGTGTGTCGATACTTCATTATAATTTTGGTTTGCAGTCCCCTCACAAAAAGTATTTTTGAACATTATTCTATGCCCATTTCTGTGGTTTTTAATGTCTTTTTCCAATATTTTAAGACTTGAAACTACGAAAAGGAAACAAAGCAGAAATGTTTTATGACATTGTTCTAGGCAGTATCTTGGATCTGAGCTCAAAAGGATAGACAAGAGAACCAAAAACAGACGAACAGGATTACATCACAGTAGGCAGCTTCTGCACGGCAAAGGCAACAGCAGGGCAGAGGCAAACCTGCGGAATGCGAGGAAATGTCCGCAAAGTATGTGTGTGATAACATTCATATTAGCAGCCGGATGTGGTGTGCACTCCGGAAACCCCAGCACTCGGGAGCCTGAGCCAAAAGGGTTACGGGGAGATTTTGAAGCCGGTCGAGGCTACATACTGAGACCCTGTCTTAAAATAACAAAAAACAAAATCAAAACAAAAGAAAAGGATTAATATTCAAAATACATAAGAAGCTTAGCAATTTAAAAACAAAACTATATCATTTAAAAGCTCTAGATGTTGGTTCATTCAAAGTTGGCAAAAAAATGTAAAACATTTGTCTAATTCTAAAATTGTTGTCAATATTTAATGATATTTAAATGTTCTAGAAAAATTTTAGGGTTCCATTACTCGAACATAAAAGCGTAAATTTGCCAGATGGAAACTACCAGAGACAATACAAATACAAGTATTAATTCAGACTGACTACTGAGTCCAATCTCACAGACCCTTAGTTGGGTGTGTTTTTCATTTTTGTCTTTCTGCTGCAGCCTAAGAAAGATGTGTCAGTTTATTATTAATGGTACATAATGACGGAAACACAATATTGACTAAAGAACATTCAAACCATTCATAATAGTAACTAGAAGGGATTATAGTTACTCTTCATTGAAATATTTAAGGCTAAGGGCTTTCTTTCTTTCTTTAGAGTATATAAAGCAGCCAGGTTGCATTCTTTTTACATTTTTATTAGTACATGTTTGCAGCACCTGACATTTCCTCACCATGGGGAGTTGGGGCAGGTGCCTACCATATCTCCCTGCGTCGTGTCCCCTCTGCCCCTTCCCTGCTTCCATCCCTGGGCCTCTTCCAGTTTGAAAAAGACCTATCTCTCTATTTCCTATTTTCTATAGTTTATTTTGCTCTTTAATTTATTCATACTTTGGGCCTCTCATATAAGAGAAACTACACAATATTTAAACTTGACCATCAGATTAAATAAGCAATACAAGAGTCCATGATTTTTGAAATGAATATTAATGTTAGATATTCAGTGATTCCTGAAAGATTAGTGTTTTATCCATCTGTTTTTGAACACATAATGAACCTCTGAGCAGTGAGTCTTCCTGATGAAATATTATGAAATAATGTAAAGTAAATATTGGCAGGTACAGTACATGGTTCACTGTTGTCACCCTAGCTAACCTTAGTTCTTCTTGCGACTTCCTTTCCTTTTAGCACTTTCTATAATGCCTTTTTAGTTCAATTTCTAAGGAAGTATTGTCAACGATTTTTACCCTATATTGTAGATTATCTATAGATTATCTCTTTTTATCAAAAAAGATAGATTATCTCTTATCAAAAGAGATAGATTGCCCATAGATTATCTCTTTTTCTCAAAACCATTACTATGGGACTATTTAATTGCAAGAAAACTGTTCAATCGATTTTTGCCACAACTTGGTATTTGCGATGACATAGGAGGAAGAGAAAAGTGCCAGCAGGATCTGAACATACAAGGTTTTTACCTTACATGGACATACAAGACAACTTCCTGCTACACAGCAACAAAGAGGCTGGTGTGGCTGTCTCACTAGACACCATTAAAAATTCTTTTGGCGTAACATTTATTAAGAATTGTCTTGAAACTTTAAATTTATAAAGAAAGCTGTAAAAAGTATTAGTCATCTATGTATTCATTTAAAATAAAGATATTTAAAATGAGAAGCCCAAACAGCACTGACATCTGACAATGTCGTTCCTTGAATGGTTCATTAAGAACACTGTAGTCATGTACTTTCCTTGCTATCTGGGGCCAGGAGATACGACAGTAAGCATTCTCTCAGTATGTGTTATTTCCCTGCACTGCTAAAGTCTTGCATAATGAAACTCCACTGTGTTCCAGACTCAGTGCAGTCCTATTCTAGAAAAGCATCCCTGTGTGTGGGTGTCAACACATTTGTGAGTGCAGATGAACCCCCAGAGGTGCACCGCTGTGCTGTACTTGTATTCTGCAGCTTGCAGTTTACTGAGCTGTGGCCTTCCTATTTGTGTTGTGGTGACTATTTCATTTCATAATGATTGACAGAATATTTACAAGTTAACAGTGCTGACTTTGCCTCAAATTCACAAAAGGAGAGAGCGTCACTGTGCATTCCCAAATTTGACATTACTGGGAGGTACTTTAAAACCATTGTTCCAAAACATAGAAGATAAAGATCTGAAAGCAACAAAGAGTCAGAGGAAACCCTCATCGCTGCATGATGTCACTGTGCTGTGACATCAGAAACACAATATTAGATTGAAGACATGGCCAATATCATTGTGGACTTTATCTATAAACAGTGCTCTCTGGACCTACTGTGGCCTCAGTGGATAAGTGGGAAGGGGAAAGGAATGTGCTAAGGTAATCATATGTCTGGTGTGCAACACACTTCCACAAAGGCTGTCCCATAACAACTGGCGTCTTTAGCGTGTTCTCAGTTAATGCTCTTGCCTCAGCACACACGCGTGTGAAATATATGTGAACAAAGACTTTGAGAATTACTGGCCTGAGACATACAAATTGTCATTAGCCTATTTTTAGAAGCAATTTTAATCAAACACTGAATAGAATGGGATAAGAGAATTAGCGAACAACTGAGGGAGAGCCAAGATTGTGGTATTAACTTGTGGTATTAAAACAATAAGACAACTATTGTGAAAGTCTATTTGCTTTAACATAGAAGCAAGCAAATAATATATATAAAATATCATTTAGCAAAATGTGTTTCATACGTTTTGCAGTGGATATTAATATGTGACAAGTGGAAAACCATTAGTGAGAAAGAACTGAGGTCATTCAAGGTCAGAGGAACATGATAACTTCTCAAAGTTCCGGCCCAAACTCTATGGGAAGATAAGTTGTCCAACTTTAGTAGGGCACATTATTTAGTTCTCATTTACACGCTGAGGTTCTCCTTTTATTTATTACTCTACAACAATTTTTTCCTCCTTTGAAAAAAATAGGAGCATATTTCTCAACTACAGAAACGGAATATTTCAAATCTCATCCATCTTTTTAAACTGACTGGTGTGTTCTAATTTTATAACTACCTGTCAAAGTTTGGCATGCAGTAAGGGTTTGGTTGGCCTGGTATGTCTCTCCTTCTAATGGCAGTTCTGATACTTGTGTTTCTTAATATATCTGTCTCATGCAAAACAATAACAAAAATCTTCAAATATATTAAGGATGAATATAAAAACTGTGTGTTTTGTGTGTGTGTGCGTGCGTGTGTGTTTGGTTGCTTGTGAGAGCTTGCTTGCATTTGAGCTCAAGTGGGTTTCCAGACAGATTTCATTAAATAGAAAGTGAAAAAAAAATAAAAAGTGTACAATACATATCTTTTTGGTAGTATATTGATGTTTGCAGAAAATCCTTATCAAAATTTAATGACCCTAAAGGTGGATATTGATTTTCCTTTCTCCTCAGACAATATTTCATTTGTGATATTGACTTGCCACAAATGAATGTTTGGTTAAGATACAGTGTTACATGTTATGAAGCAATCCTACATAAAAGGCTTGCAGCGCTTACATTCTACAAGAAACAAAGCAGCTCAGAACTAACAATGTATTGTAAAGCCGAAGTCAACCCACTGGATTTATTTTACTCTTTCACCTATCATCCGTCTGTCTGTCTATCTGTCTATCTGTCTATCTAGCTATAATCTATCATCTATCTATCGGTTTGAACTTAATTCTTTTAAGTATGTGCATTAAAATGCCCCAGTGCCTCGCTAGTGGGAAAGAATAGGTTATTGTGTCAGTGAAGGTCGCTATCGCAAAGGGTCATACCTGGGTGTTTAACAAAGAGAACTTTATTTCCTCACAGTTCTAGAGGCTACAAATCAAAAAATACTCCCCCCACCCCAAGACAACATTCTGGCAGCATCCCGTTCCCTCTGACGGGTCTAGGAAAGAATGTACCCCAGGCCTCTTTTAGCTTCTCATATCAGGATAATTCCATTCTGCACATCACATTTTTCCCGTATGCGTGTTCTCTCCAAATTGCCCTCTTCTGTAGGAAGCTCATCACACCGCCCTCAGGAGCTCCCCAGTACAGCGGAGTGGAAACTCGGTGGTTTCCAGCTGTCCTCTTCCGCCTGCCTTCTCCTCTCTGCTGCTCCCACCTGCGTGTGGCTGCTGGCAGCGTCACCCTAGAATGCGCTTGCCATCGGGCCCAGATCCGCTGTGCTTGTCTGCCCCTCTGCATTTCTGCCTCAATTCCAACAAGGTCTTGGGGATCACGGCTGCCCCGAGGAACCAAACTCTAGTCTCTCATCCCTACCTCTGGTCTGTCTCACCTGCATCGCTCAGTCTGAGCCGTAACTCCAGAAGGGTTGCAGCACGTTGCTTTCACGTTTTCTACAAAAGCTCTGTTTAAACTGAGTGCACCTGTTCAATTGACACGCTGGTCCCATGCACCGTCTATCCTCAAGTAGTATCTGGAAATAAACTGCTGGCCCAGCGTCTCTAGAAGGAATAACTGAAAAACAGCCTTACTTTTGCTCAAACGCTAGTGTCTGAATAAATGCTTTAGTAAAAAGACAGTAATAGTTTCTTTGAGGTTACTATTATTTTCATGTAATTATATATGAAATTTTAAAATCATCTGACACATGATTCATCTGACACATGTTAAAATCTTGTTTTAAAAATATGCCCACAACCTCTGTGATGATGTGCATGCATCTAAACTTCATGTTATAATCCATAAATTTGTACAATTATAAATCTATGTAAAAGAAATTTCTGAAAATATACACCATATGCAGGTTTGGTTACAAAGGCTCCCAGCTGCAGTTTTCGTGAGAGTTTTCTACATGTGGCTACTGCACTCACAGTGTCTTACTCATTTCTGTGCAGCTGAGACACAGTACTTGCCACCCTCAACCTAAGGGAGCGGGCTTTATTTTGGCTGAGATTTTCAGTCCATAGCGCAGTGGCTTCAAGGCTGGGTGGCATGGCAGAGGGGCATATCAAGGGAGATCTGCTCTTAGTGCAGCAGACAGGAAACTGAACTAAAGGCGAAGCTGAGAAGGAGATAACCATCCGGGTCACACCCAGAGTGACTTCCCTCTGCCAATCAGGCAAGTTACCGACAGAGCCCCTCTAATCCAGGCACTTTTCAAATGTCCCCCGTGTTACGGTGTGAGGGTTTAGGAGGACATCTACATATAGACTGCTACATTGTACTAGTTTACAGCTAGTATAAACCCTTAAATTGTCCAGAATTGTTTTCAACTGCACTTATGAAAGGTTCTTTTCATTATAATTTTTTCTCCAGCTAGGAAAGTAATAAAGATTCTTTTTGTTTTTTAATGAAGGTACTTTAATATGAAGACTGTTTTTCCTAATAGTAGACTGTACTAGGACAGTATTTTCACAACAATATTTATTAACTTAGTTCATTCTTTCATTAAATGTGTTTATTTACATTTGTGTAATTGTTCTCAGAATTCTGTAGGGAAGACAAATGTTAGCATACATACCTTTGTGTTTATTTCTATTACCCAAAGTAGCTGTGCACATTTCTGGTAAATATTTCTGGTAAATATTTCTAAAATTAAATCTGTGAAATCATGAACTTGCATCCAGTGAGACTGACTTGTCTACAGTGTGGGTCTTAAAACCATTGCTGGATGCCCAGGTAGTGAATTTGATTTATACATGCGGTAGCACATAAACAGAAATACTGGGCACCATTTGATTACAATTAATGCAGAAATTTTGATGGATAAACCTGCAGTGAAATTTGTTTAGCACTAATACAGAAAATAATTTCATGAAAGCATGGGCTGTCACTCAAGAGTGCTACTTGCTTTCTCTTATCATCAAGTGTTATAATTTGGAATAACAGCCCTCAGTAGGAGGATCGCCAGTATGGTTTTGTAGGAGTGGAAATAAAGGAAAAGTGCTTTTGATTTTTGAAATCTACAAAATCCCTAAAAGAGATCAAACATATGAAAGCTTCCAAGACTGAAACAACTTCGGCATAGTAGTGGAATGTAGTTTATGACAAGTACACAAACATATTCAGAACGGTTTTAGGTGTGTAATAAATCATCATGGAAATGGGCATAGCAGTAAACAGTCAACTATTTAATGCTCATAAGGGGATGACTGTATTACAAAAGTCACAAATTGAAAGATAATACTAATTGCCATAGATGGCATTGATTTACTGAGCAGGTCTCACAAGAATAAAAGAATATCAAGGAGAAAAGAAGAGATCTAAACGTAGTGTTCAAAGTGATGAAGGCGCATTATTCCCCTAGAATAAAGACAAGCAACTAATTTTGAACTACAAATGTGTATGTGAGAGGCCAGGCACTGCACAAGGCAATAAAGCAGCCTCATCTCTGCTTTCATAAAAAAAAAAAAAATTGTTACTGCGAAGAGTAACCTTACACAAAGAATAAAAGAGTAAGCTCCTGGAAATGTAAATATTTCTGACAGGGTAATTTTATATCCTTTGGCCGTACAGTCAGTAGTGGATCAATGGATCGTATGGCACTTCTAGTATTAAAATTTTTTGTGGATGCTCCATAATGGTTGTACTAATTTATACACCCACCAACAGAATACTTTGTAAAATTCAGGTGAGATTGGATGGTAAGTATTCCCACTAAGAAGAATAACTATGTGAAGCAATAAAATTTCTTATTTACTAGATTTAGCCATTCCCCTATTTATGTATACTTAGGACACAATATGTATAGTTGTGTTAATTAAGAAGATAATTTTTATAATTAAATGCTTTAAAAGAAAAGACTGGGATCCTGAGTAAAGTCTAAAATAAGTGCTCTCAAGAACAAAAGAGCATGAAAAATCCAGTACTGAGCAGTGAGCTTCCAACCTGGATTTAATTCCCCGTAAGAGAATTAAACATTGTGTGCTGCTTCACATTTGTGTAAGTAGATAACTACATTTATTTCCTCATCATAAATTTTATGTAATTGTAAATAGCATGGATTCCAGCATGTGAGAAATTCTCATTAATAAAAAATATTATTTCTCTCCTTCAAATGTACATAAAAGAATCTAAAAATCATACTTTGATACTCTAACATTAAAAAAGACAAGCCAGCTCCTCTTTAACGTTTGAAAATGTACACTCTGCTTTTTCATTCTTGGAACAGATCTTTCTGACATTTAAAGATGTTTATCTAAGTAGAACACGTTTTTGTACTTATCATACTTACCTACAAATTCACAAGTATGAAACACTGTCAATCTGTTTTTCTATGTAAAGAAGACACTAATTACTTAAACATATTGTTCTATGCTGACTTATCAATTTAATTAATTTTTATGCAATTAGTTGTAACATATTGCAAGTACTTTATTCTTTGGTTCCGACTATGAGTTTTCTCTGTGGTTTTTGATGCATTAAACACCCCCGTTTTGGGGGGGGGGGTGTTGGGGGTTGAACACAAAGCCTTGGCACTGAGCTACATCCCCACCCACTTTGTATTTTTATCCTGAAACAAGGTCGTGCTCGTTGCCCAGGCTGGGCCCCTGCTGGCCCTCCTCCCGAATCCTCCCTCCGTGCTACTATCACAGGTGTGTGTCTCCCTAGCCAGCTGCTCCTTTCTGTGATTTTTACTCTCGCCTTTCTTGGTCTTTCTGTCTATTGTTTTACTTTTCAGTCCCTTATTTGTGAATCTATTCTTTAGCTCCTAATGCATTGATTTTCAGGTACACCCAAAATTTTAAAATCGTTTTGAATTGCCTTTCGTGACACTGGTGCCTAATGTCACCCTTTTTTCTGTGCAAGCCTCCTTTGCAGCACACTGTTGCTCTATCCTATCACCAGTGGACTTGCTCAAACTAATAAAAAGTGTCAGCTGTGATGCTCTCTGTGGTACCCAGCCTTAACCTTAAGAGGCATCCAGCTTTTACTTTTGCCTCCTGGAATTCTACCCTGAGCATAACATATAGGAAAGCTGTTCAGGAGAATGCAAGGCCCTGTTCACAAGGAAAACTCAGAACTATGGTGGAAGCTGTGTAGTACCTTCCAGCTAGCTAGGCTGAACACAAATACACAGGAGAGCTTGGGGGAAACAAGTGAAGGAACTATCCAAGCAACTTTTACCAAATTATGACAAATAAAAAACATTTTGTTGTGCTAAGCCCTAAAGTAGCTCATGTAGCAACAGAAGTGGTAATATAGCAACAAGTAATTGACACTTAATAGTGTAAGCTTCAGTTCTCTCTTTCGCCCTCCTACACTTCCCTCCTGGTAGCATCTGCAATGCACTGCGTCTCTAATGCCAAAGATACACTAACGCTTCAGACTGCGTTCACTACCCTGTAGGTTCTCCCTTCTGTTCCAGAAGTAGCTGTCTCTGCCGTCTTCCCGTGTTAATGAATGACACACTGGACAAGGCGTCGGGGCGGGCTGTGTTGTTTTGCCCACCCACACTCTGTCTTCTCAGCAGGTCACCAAGCTCAGTTCACTATCCCTCCCTGACATCTCTCTAATTCCTAATTTCCCCACTGTCTCTTTGATTTTGTTCCTGCTTTGAAACTTCATGACTTCTTAGATTTCATACTGTTCTTCTGATGACATCTCTTTCTTTATCTATGGAGCCAGCTCGTCTCTCTTTCTTACTGTTGCAAGCTAAAGTTTATTAAAATGCAACCAGCATGTCACCATTTTATGTAGTCCATTAAACCATCAATGAAATTTGAATTCACTCTTCACCACTGCCTAAAAAATTAACTTCATCACGACTAGAAACTCTTGCTCTGGTGGTTACTAGGCTACTTCTCCAGCTTCCTCGTCCCACTGCATACTAGGCTGAGCCATGCTAGACATAGTGAGGTACTCACAGACCTCTCACTCTGTACTCATTCAGACTGCCAGCATTTCCTGGAGAAATATCACTGCTTTTTGCTGCTTTCTAAGATTCTCAGGGTAATTGACATTTCTGTATTGCTTAAAACCTGTATGGTACCATTATGGATGTCTGTTGTAGGATCAATAGCTAGGTCTGTTTTTCTTATTTACTTACACATGTATTTCCCATGGGGCAGTTAAATATCCCTCAGAAGCAGCAACTCCTGAAGAGGGTGCTTCAACTGCAATTAAATAATTTATCTAACTCCAAAAACAGTTTGTCTAACCCAAAGCACTATTGTGTAGTCAGAGAACGACTGCGTGAAATACGGCCGACGGTGTGATGCCCAAGGCAGATACTACTGTGGGCAGCCGGAGTTTCATTCTGAAGGGGAAGCAGAAAGCGACATTGGGTGACGCAGGGTTCTCTTCTCCATCATAGAGGGTGAAAACCTACGCTGTTTTATACCAATGTCAGCCGTTAGATGTGTGCTACTCTTTGATAGAACCTGGTGTGTGTACATGTGCTTGTGTGTGAGGGGGACCTATTATTCCTTTTGTCTTTTCTGAAGGAAGGCCAGAATAATTTTCTATGATTTCTGATGCAGCCTTCAAGAAGCGGGATATAGAAGGAAGTTAGCCTGCTCTATTGAACTTACAGGGCCCCATGGATTACAGCGTGGCAGTGATAGAGGGCACCATGCTCTGTCGTCGTTTCTAGACCTTTTTTGGGCAAATGTAATTTCACAATTGTCACTGTGCTTCTAGAGTATACGCCTATGCCTAGATAGAATTTTGGAGCCATGTCCACAACTGTTAAGTAAGTTAAAAATGGTAACTATTGTTATCATATGGCTTATAACAAACATATATCAAATATTTTCTCTATGACAAGCATTCCTCTGTGCTTTTCATTGGTATCAATTATTTAGACTGAAATTGAGTAAGAATAAGCACTGTAAATTCTTTATTCTTGTTGAAATCTGCAGAAGAAAATCTGTGAACCAAACAACTTGAGCAATAATGATCAATTTTCAAATAACCAACCATGATCCATGGACATTTCACCAAGCACCACCACATGTACAGGGACTTGGGATCATTTACCATTAACCGAGCAAGACAGCACTTAAACAAATAGGATCAACACCCAGTGTTTTAACCCTTCTGTAATTCTAACAGCTATGGGCCCTGTCAACTTGGGAAAGTTGTGTGATGCTTCTGTTTTGTGAAAGAAGCATAATAGCTATTATATCTTAGGGTTCTGCACCTCATAATAAATTCTTAAATCTAATATGCAATAATGTACATTGTAGGCACTTGACAAATACCGTTAATATCAATGCCTCTTAGGAAAGAATTCATTTTCAAAGATTGCAAAAGACTAACAGGAACTGTTTGACATTTGTTTTTTTTCAAAAATGTCTTATACTATCCTTACTTATTTTTTTTTTTAATTTTATTTTAAAGACAAAAGAATGGAGACATATGAACCAGAAAAGCCATAAACAATACAGAAAATACAAAGTTATACAGAATATAGTAGGGAATTATAACTGGATGTTGTATTACATAGTTATCTTCACATTAGTTAACACAAAAACATTAAAGGAAATACCAAATTATAGATAAGATAGTAGGGA
>PVLD010012871.1:0-17896 GCA_004027595.1 Dinomys branickii | reverse complement strand
AATAGAAACACACTCAAGGCAGTGCTCATATGAGGAGGAAGACTTTATCTACATTTGTTCATCTGGTACAGTTATGCACAATCATGCCTCATTAAAGCAGCAGCACTGGGCCATATAACCCTGCTGTCCCTACAGGAATATTTGAGCATAAGGAAAATACCTGACAGGTGGTTAAAAAATGGTGCTTCTGCCTCTGGGTCATAGAGAGATCTGAGGTGCGTAGAAGACGACCAGACAATGAAGCTGGGAAAAGAGAGTCGCAGATTGAGGTTTGGGCATCCGTGTTCCCTCCCACCGCTTCTTTATGATGCCTCTTCTCGACTTCTTTTCACATAAGGGCTAATATATTTTATATATTTTAACCAATTTCTTACCCATAACAATGTTCTATGAGGGATGGCGAAGTCACTTTGTCAAATTCTATGGGCCTGGCTACGGTGTCACACTTAATGAACATTGTCATTTTTTGATTGAAAATGGTAACACATGTGACTGGTTAACAGACTCTTGAGGAACACAGGGCTCCCCTTCGATAAATTTACCTTCAAATACTGGAACTCAGTAGTTCATTCCGCTGCCAGAAGACTGATACTGCGTTCTTGCCATCATGGTCAAATCGTATCTTATTGGAAAGTAATGGTAAAATGTGAGAATAATGATAAAAAAGCAAGTTTCATTGGGTTTTTAACTTTTACTGCCTCCAAGGCCAGATTCTGTGCTCTGTAACACTCTTCATGCTAACATATGCATCAACTGATATTATTTCTCCACTTTAGAAAAACATGTCAGGGAGCAAATATCTTCTGTCCTAATGTTATATAGCAAAACCAAGTCCAGCAGCTGATGGAAAATGTGATACTAGAGGAATCCTAAAGTCCTCCTCCTGATAATTATGAAATTTCTAAAAAGTATTTGCTACTTATGTGTTGTATTCCCTCTGGCCAAGGCCAGTCATGCCAATACATCATCTTTTGCTTTCTGTGAATTTTTTTAAATGAAATAAAATACCTCAGAAGTAATATGCACAATCTGAATTCTAAGAAGGCAGCTGAGTATTCAAAGTGTAAAGGGGAGCCTAAAAGTTGGCAAGGACTCAGGAACTTAGTAAATGATGTTTGAAAATTCCTAAATTGAATATCCAACCTGCTTTGGCATTTAGATAGAAACTAATCTCAAAGCATAGATAATAGCATAAATGCTTGATTCAATTCTGTGCATTGCCTAAAGAAGTTATTTATATAATTCTAAGAAAGAAAATTAGAATTTGAGCTTCTACGAAACATTAGAATTTCTCACATAAATTCTCATTTATTACTCAGCAATCTCATTTAGGATTATTCCCACTTAATATGTGATATGCATAACTTCATGGAAAACTCTTTGTCCTCTGATTGCACAATAGATAAGGGCCTAAATTACAATTTAAATCCAGAAATTATCCTTATGCCCAAGGTACTTTCAATATCTCATTATCTAGTCAGACTCTATGTAATTAAGAAAAATCATGCTGATTCCCTGAATAATTTTAACGGAAAAACCATTAGAAAACTTTTATGTACCTGAACAAAATTTTTGCTTTTATTTGGAGAATAGAATATACAAAGCAAACATTAATGACTCCCTAAAAGTATCAGCCATTTTGATGGCAAGAAAAACTATCTAACTTCTGCAACTAAACAGAAAAGGGAGATATGTTGGAAGCCACTGGAGCTGGTTATTGGTTATATGTTTGAGGGCAGGACAGATCCAGAGTGCCTCGAGTAGCCAAGCTACCTAGGTATTGAAAAAAGCATCCTGCCTGGACAATTACAGTCATTAGTTGCTAGGCAACATTGCCTCTCCTGATACTAACATGGAAAGATTATAAAGTAAACGCCCCAGCTGTTGAAATCAGTCCTCTTCCCAGCAGGCAGGAGGTGACTCCACCTGACCCAGCTTTCGTCTCTTGTCTTTATTTTTCTCACACCCACCACCATTTCTCTCCAAGGTACAATCAATGAGAGACCAACGAGGTTCCCTACATTCAGATGAAAAGCCAACTTGTTCCTTTTCTTTCTGAATGATTAGCAGCTAAGGATGTGCTTCTCACATCATTCTACGATGTTCTTCCTGCAAAGGCTACTGCAGGCCCTGCAGGAACATGTGCCGTAACCAGCAGCGGTAGACATGGAGGACAGCGCTAGAACCACTCCACATCTCACCCACTGTCTACAAAAAGCTCTGCATCTTTAAAACTTCGGCCAACATTTCTCTCACGCAGTGAAGAACATCTCATTTAGGTTCACATCTGTCCCCAATCCAAGCCGAGCAAACCACTGAAGGTGTATGAATGCTCTAAAATTTCCCTTTAGAGCTCTCACCCTGCCCTTGTACATTGTTCTTTTTCTTACGTCTCCAGTTGTTTCATTTGTGAGACTGGGACCTTCCCAAACTGGTTGTTAAAATAGGTTGTATTGGGAAAGATCCTTCAAAAGATGGCTAAGTGCCGACACCAACATTTTCTCCAAAGCCCCTCCGTTTCTTACTTCTTTCTGTCACACGGTTTGCTTCCATTGTAAGTGTTAGCTAGGTATCAGATTTTACTTGCACACACATGTATTATTGTAGTTTCTTTCCAAATGTTTGCTGAGTCTTGGATAATGTTCTAGGCACTTCTCTAGGCGAACACAAGAAATTTCAGTAAACAAAGCTAAGGGTTACCCTGTTCCTAAAGTTGGTATCCGTGGGAAAGATGAGTAGAGAAGTCAATAATAGACATAATACGTAAAAAGTGAAAGCTGGTCTTGCTGGGACATTCCAGGTGGTCTGAAAGTCTGGGAAGTTGAAGCAGAGGGGGTCACAAGTTCAAGCTCTGTCTGGAAAGCTTAGCCCCTTAGAGAGACCCTGTCCAAAATAATAATGAAAAGGCAGCTGATGATTTAACTTGGTGTTCAGGCCCTGGGTTCACTTTTCAGTAACCCCCCCAAACTGCAACAAGTTAAAAGATAATAAGGGGGCATGTGGCTTTTAATTCTAAATAGGAGTTATCTTCTCAGTGAGAAGGTAACTACTCAAGTAGTTATTTAAGACATTTGAACAGACATTCCAGAGAAAATCAGCCATGCAAATACCTTGGGCTCAAGTGCAGATCTGCATTGGAGTAACAACCAAGAGGTCAGTTTGGCAAGAACCATTATAGAGAGACCAAGGTAGGAAAGATTTCAGAGAAATGATCATAGTTGGGTGATGTGAGTCTCAATCTTTTTAAAAATTTGTCTTTTCTTGGCACATAACAATTGTATGAATTGGCAGGATGCAATGTAACATCATGTGTATGTGCACTGTGGAGCATGTAGCTTAAGCTATTAAACATATCCATCGTATCGCATACTTATCATTGCTTGGCCTTGAGAACATTTAAATTCTACTTTTAAATAGTTTTGCAAATTGCAATAAATTATTAACTGCAACAACCATGCCATGCAGTAATAGATCACTAAAACTTATTCTTCCAGTCTGATGCTTTAGGCCCATGGACCCACATCTCTGTTTCTCTCACTAGCTCCTGCCTCTAAATTTTGAAAACCACCATTCCACTCTCAACCATATGAGTTTAACTGTTTGAAAAATATTTTATGATGAGGGAACTAGGAAGCTGTTGAAAGGTTTCATTAGAGGAATGCCACAATGTAACATACTTTAGAAGACCACTGTGGCCACAGTGTTGAGGACAGACAGTAGGAGGAGAGAATAGAAGAACAGTTTACTTACTTAAGACATGATGGGGTATGATGGAGTGAGGACTCAGAGATTTTCTGAAAACTGGATGGTAGAAAAATGGAAATGTCATGAACAACTATGAGATGTTGACTGGAGTTACAGGAAGGATGGAGCTGCCACTAACTAACTGGCTATCGATGGAGCCAGTTTGGGAGGGCAGATCAGTTTACTTTGGGACAAGTTAACTTTGAGACTTTCATGTTAGTAGCTAGTCCTTCAGGTCAGGTAGACAGCTGGAATGTTTAAGTATGGAGTTCAGAATACAGTTCTGGCCTGGGGATTTTCTTCTGGAAACCATTACTGCAATGATACTTAAACACACTCTTTGTGTGTGCTTAATTTTCTTCTTTCCATCTATTACTATTGAAGTATAGCATACTATCTTGATTAGACAGTGCTATGATACTATATATTGTATCTGTTTACTTTACAGTTTTATTTTCTCTTTCTGTGAAAGTACTGTTTCCAGGCAGTAACAAGTGTTTGTTTCGGGGGCTGAGGATATAGCTCAGTGGAATAAGCGCTTGCCTAGCAAGCGCAGGGTCCTGAGTTCGATCCCCAGTACCGCAAAAAAAAAAAAAAGTGTTTGTTTCATTAGCTCTTACTTCTTCAGCTCCTAGTAAAATATGCACACGTGGTTGTTGTTTTCCACTAAAGGTAAACTTTCAGCTGCTTCCTAAACCTCTAAGTCTGTAGTTCTTCCCAGCCACTCGCACCAACATCCTCTATAATCTGGATCTGCAGGTGCCTTCATTGGGATCCTCCCATTTTCCCCCTGAGGTTTCAATGTAGATGAATCCTTGGCACCAGCAATTTTCTTCTAGCTCTATCTTCTACCATGTGTCTCATAAACTAATGTGGAATCAGTGTTATCCTAGTCATGGATGGGCTTGCCTGGAAAACTTAGAAAATACATTTTTTATTTGGTATTATTTGATCTTCTAGAGTTGGTTTTATTACCTACAATTAAGAAACACATTGTGGCTGAAGCAAAAAGGTGAAAAGATTTCCTAGATTACCATTACTTCCTTCCAGACAGATTTGTTGGAAAGCCTGCACATCATACCTATCTTGCTAGAGTGCAAGATGTGTAAATGCATTGTAGATGAACAGTTTTTTGTACACCAGCTGACAGGCAATGACTTACAAAAATAGATGAGTTTTCACATTTATAAGTGAACCACTTTTTCATCAAAACAAGAAAGCACAGTTTCCTATTCCTATCTCTAGCCAGTCTTTCCAGTACAATTGATTAATATTGCTTAGTAAATTTGTTTTATTGACAGGTAACTGTCAAGTTCAGTCTACGTGAAAATCAAGGTCAATTTTCCACTGGTATTAAGTAGGAAAGTGAAAGGTTGAATTGTTGACTAGTCATGGTTCTTGGAAACGTGAGAAACAAAGAGTAAAACAGATGAATTCAGTCTGAAAATTCTTGCCTGGCTAGCCTGAGGTCATGGGTTCAATTCCCAGTACCAAAAAACAAACAAACAAGCAAACAAAAAACCAAAAACAACAAAGAAATTTGAAGCAAGATGTGAAATTGTGACTTTTTTTAACCTTGCCTAACATTGCAGGATTAATTTCAGGCTAACACCCTTCCTTTCTGATTTTATAGCTCAGCCCTAGAGAAGTTAATTAATTTGATATGGGACTCCAAATTATCAACTACAAAAAAGACTTGATTCTCATTCAATAAGTATTACTACTCTAAAAAGTTTTTACCACTATAGGTCAAAGTTTGCAGACTATCCTAATAACAACTTAATAGGTTTTAAAACAATTTTGTTCTGATTTCTGTTTTGCTGAATTATGATACTGTTAATGTTATTATCATTTAAGTCATTTAAGAATTTTTTGCTGGGGTGGACAAAATGTATTCCATGGACTACATTTCATAGAAGGAACTTCTCCCTGGGGTTCAATACCTATTTTGGGGGTTAGAAATTAAAAGAAACACATTGATTATAACTTCCTAAAAACAATTATGAATTTCTGCAAAAGGAATTGTTCTCCATAGCAAAAGTTTTGTCTTATTATTTGTATTTGAAGGCAAGCAGTTTAAATTTTCCATATTGTTTGTGAAATAGTGTACTTAAAATTCATTTTTTTCATGTTTTAGTAAATAGATTCATTTTGCTATCAGCTAATGCTTCATTTTTGAAACTAAGTCATTGTGATGCTTATTTTCACAAGTATGCTGTCCATCATGGTTTGCATCTAGATGTCCCACAAAGCCTCATGCATGCACATGGGGTCTTGGGGAGGTGACTGTACCGCAGGGACGTAATACACTTCAGTAGATGGCCGTAGTTCACTTAGGAATTGATACTTAAATGTGATGTATCAATCACAAGAGGCAGGTCCCTGTAGCAGGGCCTGGGAGGGATTTTTGCCTGTCTTCCTCCTGTCCTCTCGCTCTGCTTCCTGGCTAGCATGAAGTGAGCAGCCTTTCCTGTGCCAGGCCCCTCTGCCTGGTCAGTCCACCTGGAACCTGCTGGCCATGGACCGTAACCATGAGCCAGAATTTAATTTGTGGATATGGAGTATTTTGTCCCTGCAAGAGGAAGGTAGCTAAGACCCCACTCTCCTCTAACAGCAGACAGAGTAGCTGAGGGCAAAGCTGTCCCAGAACCCTCTTGGCATCACTCTATCCTTTCTGTCTTTCTTCCTAGGGCAGAGGAGCATGATCATGGCCTCAAAGGAGTCTTCCAAGGTCTCCCAGGCCAGATCAATTCCTATTTTCAGTCTCAGCACACCATGTGTTTCCATAGTAAAAACTCCCATTATAGAGGTGTTACATTTGTGTTATTGTGTAATATCAGTTTCTGTATCAAAAACAGAAATTCTCTAAGGACAGGAGATGTGGGTTTTTACTCACGATGTTGTCCTTGCCTGATTGGATAAATCATGGAGTATTCAAAGTAGGCACTAAATGAATATTGGATGAATGAATGAATGATTAACAATGTGCTGATTACAGAATCATTTACAGCAGAACAATGTTTTCCCGAAATTATTTTGCCCTTAACAAGGTTAGAAATCTATTGAATTATATTGATATGTGCAAAAGATTGAAAATTTTTATTTTTCTTATAAATATGGTTATATTTTTTCAAGAACCTCACCTCAATGACTTGTCCTAGGGTCGAGGTAAATGGCACAATTTAGCTTATCCTAGTAAACCCATGCAATCCAATAATTTAATCGATTTTGTATACCTGTCTTCATAGATTTTACTGTTCCCATTTCTTGTATAAATTGATATTCCAGTGTTTGTTAAGAGGTTTCTTTTGCATAGCCCTGGTGTGTCTGGGAAGTGGAGTATGAAAGAATTAAAGAAAACACATAGACGTAGATAAGATTTACTTAGGTCGTAACAAGAAGGAAAAGAGTTAACTGTGACCTCCTAGTGAGGGGAGGTCCACCAAGGCTGCCTGGCAGAACCCTACCCGCGGGCACACTCAACAGCAGCGCCCCATGCAAAGCCCTGGTGGGGCTGTGTACCTGACGGCCGCGGGCCTTGGCGGGTGCAGTGAGAGCTGGTTAAATGACTCACTCGGCAGCAGTCTCCTGCAGGGAGTGGACGCTATAGATGAACCATCACAGCAGTATCACCCTTAGCTCTCTGCTGCATGATGATGACCATCATTCTAGGGAACAAAAGAGTCAGCATGCAGGCACGGACAGCACGAGCTTGCGCAGTGCCTGGACATTCCCCTCAGAACACTCAGGTGTCATTTTGGCCTGGAAAGAATTTTAGAAGTGCAAAAGGGGTGTTTTCAGTTTCTCGACAGTGCTGTCTTGGGTTTTCTCAGGCTTAGTGCACAAAGCAATGTGATTTTTGAAAAGAAAACATGAATACTTGTAAATAATTTATTAAATCATTTCTCACAACATCAATTCCTATGTAGCTCTTCCTCTAGGATTTTGAAGGCCGGGATTTTAGGTTTTATTTCATTCATTTTTTTCAGTTTAACACAGGAACTAGCACATAGTACATGCTTCATAAAAAATCTTTAAACAGTAGTCAAAAACAAACTATTAATTGGATGAAAAGGAAACATGAATGAGTTACTCGCAGAAATTATAGCTCACCATTGCTTAAACTATGCTTATGACATGTGTCTCTGCTTTGATTTCTAAAAGAGGCATGAAAGTATTGCTGATCACTTCAGTAGACAAGAGCCTTAGCAAAGAGGACAAATGAATAAAAGAAAAACTATGGTGCTTGGCAGAGAGCACAACTGTTATTGCATTGTATAAGGAAAAGAGATCCTTTCCTGTAATCCTAGCACTCAGGATGCTGGGGCAGGAGAACCGCTGCAAGTTCAAGCCCATCCCGGGCTATATAGTGAGTTCAAGGCCAACCCAAATTACAGTGCTAGACCCTCTCTCAAAAAAACAATCACTTTTCTTTTCTTTTTTTTTTTTTTTTTGGCGGTACTGGGGATCGAACTCAGGACCCTGTGCTTGCTAGGCAAGCGCTTATTCCACTGAGCTATATCCCCAGCCCCTGAGCTATATCCCCAGCCCTCAAAAAAACAAAAACCAAGCAACAACCAGAACAAACAACCAGCAAAAACCAAAAGGAATCCTTGATCAAGTTCATCAGAGGAATGAAAGTAGAAATACAGGTAATTACGACATTGGAATCCAAACAAACTTTGAGCATGATATCAGAAAAAAAAAACCTGAGCACGATAGGGTTCTACTTTCACTTATAAGATACACAAAGATTTACAGAGAGAGCAATGAGGATAATATATTTGAAAGACTGGATTTAAGTATCAATAGTAATAGCCAAACATATGAAGAAAGGAACACCCGTTAGACTCTGTAGGGATTGGGGGACTGGACGGCACTACCGCCAACAGGAGGCCATCCAGCCAGGCTGGAAGGTCAAGGCATCTGGCAGCCGGGAGAACAGGTGTTTGGCGTCAGTCCCGCCTGCCTTTTCACTGCAGATAAGCAGATGGTCTCTCTGTGAATAAGTGAAGAGCAGTGGTTTTCCAGCTTCGATGAGCAGTACCCAGAAACCTTCATTAATGCGGATTCATAAGAATCATCCTTAGAGTGTCAGATGCTATAGATTTAGGATATGTTCAGGACTCTGTACTTTGAAATGGCAGAGAAATTCTAATGACAAACACTTTACAAAAGTACTACAGATTTTTAAAAATTAAACTTCCTGTTTCAAGCAAATTAAATTTTAGTAACAAATGATTACTTAGTATGCATATACACACAATGATATCCGTAGAGCTCTTCTGAATTAAGGGTGTTTTATATGCTTAAAAATATCAGATGCATACATTAAGGTGCAGTAACTGTTAAAATGGATTGGGTGTGCCTGTGTGTGTGGTGGAGCTTTGAACTGGTTACTGTATCTGTTCCCTGGATCCTTCTCAGGCACTGTCTCCAACTTCACTTCCCAGCCACCACGAAACAAGCAGCTTTACTCCTCCACTGCCTTCCGTCCTAAAGTTCCTGCCTTGGAGTCACCCAACCGTTGACTGCACCCTCTGAAGTTGTGAACCACATTCAACCTCTTCTCCTTTAAACTGTTGGTAATTTATTCCAACAAAGGCAAAGCTAATATATAAATTAAAACCTGGATCATTTTGCTTAGTATAACAAGCAAGACCTTCTGATGCAATGGCAGTGATGATGAACCTATGGGATGCAAGCCACAGTGGGATATTTGTATCATTAAAAGCTCTAGCTGGAGATATAGCTCAGTGGCACAAGTGCCTGCCTGGCAAGGCTGAGGTCATGAGTTCAATTCCCAGTACCAAAAAAATAAAGCTCTAGAAGTTTCCCCTTTACTGGCCTATCGGTATGAAACTCAGTGGGCTATTCTCTGCTTGGAATTCATTTTTCCTAAGACTAGAGCTCCTTGCCAACAATATCTTGATGAGACCAAATAGGTAACACCCAGTCTTAAAGGATGGAAGATTTATCTTAGCTCACAAATTGTGGAGGCTTCAGTGTGTAGTCAGAAGGCTCCAAGGCAGGGTGGCAGGGCAGAGGGGCACTGCGGAGGAGAAACGGCCCATGGCAAGTAGGCAGGAGATGGTGAAGCAGCAAAAGCAAACCAGCCTTCCTTCTGTCCCTTTATGTTCCATAGAGGCTACAAACATATTCACTGATGCCACCCACGGCCATGGTGGGGCTTCCATTATCCACTCCTTTAGTTCCAAGGTCACACACTTAATCTGCATTTACACAGCGTAGTCCAGACATGCAAGCTTATTTATCGAATGAGTTCCTTATGTGAGACATAAACAGCAAAATAAAAGGTAATAGGAAGCAGGAAACAGACCTTTCTCAAATTAGGAGGGGATGAAAAGATAGGTATAATTGGGAGGGAGGAAAGATGACATGGGTGAAAGACAGTTAAGATGTGTTACAAACTAACTGCCCAGGAGGAAAGTAATCACTGTGTACTGGAAATGGGTTCTAATACAAAACAAAAAAGAGTGTATATTGTATTCTTAAATAAATTGTCATTAACAACAACTACAAACCTCATGGATAGGGATCTCAATGATACTCTTAACTACAAGAAACAAATAAAAGCTATATAAAACTCACTTAAATAAGCAGAGTATACTTATTTTAAATGTAAAACATGTAGTAGTAGCAATCTAGAGCAGATCATTATACCTCCGTGAAATCAAGAAGGTCCTGGATGTTCTCTTAGGGGACTGCCTCATTTGACACTGAGGTATGCAGGAGCTGTGCAGCGTCACGTGACCTTCAGGGAACGTGGCTGAATGGCTGGGGCTTCCACTTGTCAAGAGAGAACACTGTATTTTAAGGCCTAAGGTGGCAAATGGGTCGTGATGGTCCTTTCCTTGTCTTACAGGTGACTTTTGTCATCACCGTCATCAGATACATGGCGTACATCAAAACCTTTGTACATGGGTTTTAGACGAAAATAAGCAAGATTTGCAAGATTCTCTCCCAAAGAAGCTTGACCTAGAAAATATAGCAATTAGAATGAGACTGTTGCCAGTATTTTCCTGTTCAGAAGTGTACTGTGTGCGAGCTCTACGTAGAAGAGAACTAGAGGAATAAGGGTATTTGAGCCGGTACATTGTGACCCTGAGAGAAAAGAAGCAACATCCTCACTCTTTCCAGGAAGCGAGAAATAGAATCATACGGGTAGCTACTAGTTGCTACCACAGAGAGTAATTAGATAGAAAAAGAAAAAGTCTAAGTAAACATGAGCATTTTGTGAAGGTTAATAATGCTGCTGATTTTTATTACAAAAATCAAGTCCCAGCAACATTTCAGTGAAATAAAAGTACATTACTTAGTACATTGCTACCACCCACAGTTCCGCGGAAGCTCCCCGTCCTGAGCTTGGCCACTGTTTCAACCAATTCCCTTGCCTTCACCTGGTGCTCTTCAGTCCCAGAGGCGGTGTTATGTAACCCTGGCAGCTGACTATCTTCTCAGCACAAAACCGAGATGGAAAATTCAATGCAGCATTTACAACCTAAGATGGAACTTTTTCTGAATAACAGTTGATAATTTTAGTTTGAAAAATTAAGATGTTTGTTTACTGGTTACAAATAATGAATCAATTTAGAAGTGAATATGTTTGAAGAATGTCTTAACATACCTTTGAGTGAGTAGCTTTGTTTTACTTTAAAATTACTAAACATTTTCTGAGTTTTAAATTCTAGAATTTCTAGATTGAGAATGCCGAGTAACTATGTATGTTTAGGATACATTTCATACATCTGTTTAGCAATGAAAGCGGAGATTGCGTTAACCTACAGCAAGAAAAGCAGAAGTGCACTCTGTTATAACCAGGAGAATATTTTCTGAATCATTTTATTCTGGTTGTACTAAAAAATATTCGAGTAGTTTTTACAGATTAGTGAAAACAAAATTGTTAAATATTTATGCAGCGACCATACCAAGTAAATAAAGCATTTTTGACTATTGGGAAGGGAGATGTAATCCATATAAATTTTATTTTGCATTTTATCTTAGTATGTACTTACAGTTTTCTAATTCACAAAGTTTAATTATCATTTCACATCACATACAATGATATTTTTCTCTATGTAAAATATTCTAATTAAAGTAAGTATGAAATTAATACATTAAAATATAAAGTAAAAAATTTCAATATATTGATCCTAAGTCCAAAAGTCTTGGATATAACACTATTTTTTATTCTTTTCAAAAATGCTGTATCATTTGTAAATAAGGAGAGGTTCTAAATTTCTGATATTTTAAAATAATTTTGTGGACAATCTACTTAGTAAAATTCATAATACAGTACAACACTGAATCAAACTAGCATGGACATATTTTCATATTTTTTTACTTCAATGGAAAATCTTTGTAAAATATCAGAGTGAGAATGAAATTTACTGTATTTAGTTGGTAGGTGCTTTAGTGTGTTTGGACTGATACAACCAAGTGTCTTTAAGCAGTGAATGTTTATTTCTCACAATTCTGGAGACCAGAAAGTCCAAGCTCGAGAAGGCAGAACATTTGCTATCTGCTAGGATCCTTTTAGGTAGTTTGTAGGTGGCTGCTTTGCTGTGTCCTCATGTCTCTGAGCAAGAGACTTCCTCTCTCTGGTGACTCTTTTATAGACAAACTAATCCCATTCACGTGCACTGCACCCTCACAAACTAATTATCTGCCAACCCCCCCTCTTAAACGTATTTGCTCTGAAATTACTGATTTTTTATGTACAGCTACACTGAGAATCATGCTCTCCTTTCAATTTCTGAAGTTGCTTACATTTGGCCTCTTGTTCATTCACAACAGGTCTGTTAATTTAATCATTTTGCTTGTGTCTTTTGTTTTCTTTTCCTTTTTAATTAATTTATGTTCTTAAGACTGTTACTTTCTGTGGTTAGTGGGGATTTTTATTGTTTTCTGTATAACTTTTTTCTTTTGATTTTCAACTCATTCATTTTTAGCCTTCACTATTTTCTAAGCAATCCTTCCCATTGCCATGTAAGAACCACTTTTACTGTGGGCACAAATTGATGATATCTTCATTGCCATCCAGAGCTGAGATACTTATAATTTTCAGGGCTTTTGTTTAGAGGTAATTTAATTTTTTCTCTCATTTATTCTTTATGGGTATTGATAGGAGATGGCAGAAACCTTGAGTTTGAAATTACAGAGACTGATTAATTTTCAAGGCAAAAATTGGAGAGTCGTACTTGGGGAGCTGATACTTAAAGAGTGAGTACAATGACCTCTACATCAAGTAAGAAGTGAGACAAGACAGTAACTATGAAAGAGACTGAGCAATTTTTAAATTTATGGCTACACTTTTCAATTTGTTTAAATTTTTCTCATTATTCCCCAAAGCATTAAAATAACTCTTTCGCTAAATTATGAGAGGGTTTATTTATCCTCCTGTATGGAAACCAAATACAATTTGATGCAAAGCTAACTCACTACTTGGAAATAGAAATAACCCCCACTACCTTTTCTGTTTTCTAACTTTAAATATCTGTTTAATAGAATCAAGGGGAGCATTTCTCCTGCAGAAATGGCTGCCTCGGTTGTCAGTGCCATTACTGTGTGTAAGCTGTGCAGTATCCTGTGCATTAACTACAGGTTCAACTTTCAAATCACATGACTCACAGAATGCTGGAAACGGTAGAGATCTGGAGGCCTCCATCCCAGCCCCTTTTATTTTTTTCAGTCTTTTTATGTTTACTGGTAAATGTGCTGTGCGTTCCGATTGCATGCATTGGGGAGCTGGATTTGTGGGCTGTTGGTACCTGTCAATAACATTTCAATTTTTAAGATTCCCTTTGCCCTCCCTTCCCTCTGTCCTCTGTTTCTTGGTGCCCTTTGCATTTTCAGATGACCTAGTGCTCTCTTGAATATTATGTATCTTCTATTTGGCTCTTTAAGTTATTAAGCTTTTGTAATTCTCATGTCGGAGAAACCAGAGTACTTTTGCTTGCATGTCTGGTAACATCCGGATGAGCAGGGTAACTTGGTTCTTACTGCATTTTGAGGACCCTCATCTCGTCTGCTTTGCCAGTTACATCCCACGGTGGCCACTTCAGTTTCATTTTTTCTGCTGTCTTTGTTTTCTGATGTTATTTGAAATGCAAATCCGAACATCCCATTGTAATGCTGGACCTACTCTTGCCCAAATGAGAAATGCTAATGTGTCTACAAGGACCTCAAAGATCAGGCTTCGCCCTGTCCAGTTATTACTTTGGTTCAGATTTCTCTTGGCTCTGAGCAATGCCTCAATTTCCTTTCCCTGTCTAAGGATTGTCTGCTTCAAGACGTTTGCACTTAACCCCTTGTTCCTTCCTCCTCACAGTTCTTTCTGAGTTGCTTTCAGATCTCCGTCTCTTGGCCGTTCTTGAAAAAAGAAAACCTTCCTGTATTTCAGTTACTCTATCATTAATTTTTATAGAAGAATGGAAAGGATCATGATTGTTTTAAATTTGATACTCATTTTCATATTTGGAAAGGTGATTATATGATAGTATGCCCACCTACTGAGCCGTAAGCAGGGGTAGTGTATCTTTACACGTTGTAGGTAAGAACTTCTGACATGGGATTTTCATCACTGAGAAGTATTTACAGGCTGATCTTGAGACTAGGTAGGCCAATTGCAAGTCTTTCGTTGTTGTCATTGTTATTTGTCTTCTTTTTGTTCATCCCTTATTTTTTATTAGTACATATTTGCAGTATATAAAAATCATATTTTTCAGGAGGAGTTGAATGTATTTGTCTGTACCATCAACAGAAACTCTTTACAATATGTTTATAACAGTAATTGTTTCCATCTCCATCAAAATCAGGCTGATAGATATAAAAACTGAATTTTCAACAAGTCCAAATTCAATGAAAAGTAAGAGTATAACGTTAGAATCTCATTAAGTTTTGAAGAACTAGTTTCTAAAGATAAACTCTATTGGTTTATTTGACATGGTTTTTTTAATGTTCAAACAAGTTAAAGTGCTCCTTAAAACTAATTATAATTTATAATTAATTTTATTTTCTCATTCTTAGCATATTTAAATCACATAATTCTTTATGCAGTTGAAGAGGTCTTAAAGTGCTGTTTTCCTTGGTAATCAAAGTATGTATTTTTTTCTTTTAATCTGGAAAGCACTGTTTACATTGGTAAATAGTATCTTTCTTATCATTCACATTATTTTGTACTTACAAAGCTCATGGGAAACACATAGAAAATTTAGACAAAAATAATAAACAAAGTCACTTAGGGCTGGGGAGTACGTATGCATAAATCCACCATAGGTTGTCATCTCTTTTTATGTTTTTGTACACAATAGATGCATATAATATATTCCTATGTCCCCATTTAAAAAAGGAGTACTTACCTTACCTCGCTTGAATGAGTGGGAGAGTTCCAGAGGTAAGGAGGGAATAAAGGTAATTTATTTCACAGCTGAGACCCCCATTAGGTCCAACAGGAACTCTCAGGACATGGACAGAGCAGTGGAATGTCAGGAGCTCTTTACTCTGCTAATCAGCTGACCATGATTTTGTTCACTCTCCTGTTGTCAAATATCCATGCAGTATCTCAGTGCAGTGTATATGTGATAAGGCCTTGAGATTTTCCCTGTGAAATCTTAAATAACACTTTAGTTCTTGGGGGGAGACCCTGCTGTATTTAAAATGATAATATGATTTGCATTATTTCACCATTTTGTACAAAACTTTGTAAACCCAATGTCCCACACTGAAACTTCTGTTCCAAAACTACTTGAGAACAGCAACCCCCCCTGCACAGTGTTTCTCCTTGTTCTTCTGTTAGATTTCCATGCTTATCAGCATTGAAACACCCTTTCTCTCACAAAAGCAATCTTCACCAAACATCTGCAGAAACACTTGGGAGGCTATTGTCATGAGAGGAACTGGCCAAGTGTGCGCATCTTTATAACACGCCATTATGGTTGGATTGATAGTCCTGAAGAAAAGAATTCTGAATACAGTATAATGCACTGTCTTAATCATCTGTCACTGTGTATCAGATAAAATGACTTGTTTATCATAGAACTCTTCAGAATTGAAAGATGCTGTCTTCTAGAGTTGCAAATGTTATGTCACCTGAAAAACGATTCATTTGTAATCAAGTGATTCACTGAGTAAAGTGTTATAAACTCTAGAAGGACTGTAGAAGGACTATCCATGAAGCTTTCTTTGATGTGTACTTCTGTGACAATACTTTGGTATTCCTCCCTCTCTCCATTACACAGGACCAAGGTATCATGGCAGATTTTCATTGTCTGGCTTATCTGCACATTATATTGCATTTCCTAGTCTAAATCCTAACTCCCAGTGCTGAAAACTGAATAAAGTATACTTCTGGGGGATAAAATATACAATCACACGTAATCTTAGGCCAATAACAATGGGACAATGCAAATCAATATGCCTATAATTGTTTTCACAAATAAAAGTACAAGCTATGTTGATATAATCCTGTTAAATTTTATGTTTGAAAAATTAAATCTAGGTTTGAGGTGAGATCTGACTTACAGGTAGAAGAACATACAGATAACAAAACAAGAAGAAAGAATTACATTATCTTATCCACTTGGGTTTGAGAAATCATATGTAAATTGCTCTTCTTGTGTGTATGTGTGCAGTACTAGGGATCGAACTCAGGATCTTGTGCTTGCCAGGCAGGTGCTTATTCCACTGAGCTCTAACCCCAGCCTGAGAAAAATCACATGAAAACAGATGTAATATTCATTTGTAAGAAAGGTTGATTAAATGACAGTCTTCCCATATTTCAGACAATTTTTTCCTTACTATAGAAGTAAAAGTCCAGACACTATCCCAGAACATATATTTCCACGACCAAATTCTTTTGCTTCATATAACGTAAGCTACTATTTTTTCTCTTTTGTAAAAGAATCTATGGAAGTGATCAGTCACTTCTAAAAGGGAAGGAATCAATAGTAACACTATAATGTAAGTTTTAAAAATAAGTTCTGTGCACTGAGACGTTCTGTGTAGATGCTGCTTCATGGGAGTTTGGTCTGTGAAGCGGGATGAGTAGAAAACTGCTTCCAATGGCCTTTGCCTTGTCCACTCCTGTGAGTAGTCGAACAGAAATTTTGTCTTTAGCCAAAATTGTTTTGGTACTCAGATCAGATCAAGTAAGTACGTTTGTGCTTTAAGAAGCTGCATAACCTGGGGAGGGAAAAATTAAATGATAAACAAAACAGATTCATAACCAGTTTCTAGTGCTTGTCATGTTGTCAGACACTTAATGAATATATGATTAAAATATGTTAAATTAATGACTGCATTAATTAACTTAAAAGATGCCTTTGTAGAATCCTATCAGGGATAATATTCATTTATTTATTTAGCAATACTGGATGCTCTAGCACTGAGCTATATCCATAATTTTTTAAGAAATTGCTTACGTTTTGAAACAAGGTCTCACTAAAGTTGCTGAGTTGCCCAGGGTGAGCTTGAACTTGTGGTCCTCCTGCATTACCCTCTCAAGGTGCTGGGATTACAGGTATAGACTGCCATGCCTAGATGAACTTTGAAAAGTGAAAGAAAAACAAACCTATAACTGCTTAATCAGAGTGCAGTGGGGCGGTGGCGTGACTGCTCTCAGGCAGCTGTATTTAGAAATGAGCAGACACCAGCTTGCACTCTCTTCTGGCTTTGTCTCTGGCTTTGCATGGAAACAAGATGGCGGTTGCAGCTGAGAGACTGCCATTCTGACTCCAACTCGTTAGACTCCAACTTCATTCTCTGAGTTCAGCTCAAGGGGAGTGGTGCCACTTTATTGTTTCCTACGCACTTTGCCAGGAAACTCACAGTGCACTGTACCCCCTGCAGGGCAAATAAACATGCCTGAATCAGTTATTGTGGCCAAGGAAATAATTCTGATTTAAATGTGGGGAAGTTTCTTTTTTTTTTTTTTTTTTTTTGGCGGTACTGGGGATTGAACTCAGGACCCTGCGCCTGCTAGGCAGGCGCTTATTCCACTGAGCTATATCCCCAGCCCCTAATGTGGGGAAATTTCAACAAATGCATCAAATCAAATATGGAAAACAATGTTCTTCCCAGAGGGAAATATGGATATAGTTCCATGAAGGTTGATTAGATTCTAGTTGGTAAA
>PVLD010012870.1:0-58386 GCA_004027595.1 Dinomys branickii | reverse complement strand
CTATTTCTCGTCTGTGTAAATGGAGCATTTCTTCCATCATTGTTTTCAGCTCGTTTTTTATCTGAGAAATCATTGTGGGTATGTGGGTTATTTCTGCTTTAAGCTCTTTCATGGCCTGTTGGAGTTGTTTAATTTCGGATGCAATTGTTTCATATCTTGAAGTTATGAGGCTTCCTGGTTCCCCTGTATCTTCATCTTCAAAACTTGTTCTGGGTGGGCTTGAGTTTTGAGACTGCGTTTTGCTCCTCTGTTTTCCCATTTTTTGGGTATCAGATTCAAAATGTGGAGCTATAAATTCCACAGGCAGTTCAGCAGGCGGAGTTCTGCTGCAAAGGCTGCTCCACCAATCTTTGACAAAGGGACCAAAGAAGCTCCCTGGAAAAAAGCCTCTTCAATAAATGGTGCTGGAAAAATTGGCTTTCCACTTGCTGAAGATTGAAAATAGACCCAAATCTATCACCATGCACCAAACTCAAGTCAAAATGGATCTTAGATCTCAATATTAAAACAGAAATACTAAGTATATTAGAAGAGAAAGCAGGTAAAAATCTTGAAGACACAGGGATAGACAGAGAGCTCATGAACAGAAACCAATGGCAAGGTTAATACTTCAAAGAATCAAAAACCAGGACTTCATCTTACTGAAAAGTTTTTGCACATCTAAAGAAATCACCAACAGAGTAAAAAGTAAACCCACAAATTGGAAAAAAATTTTGGCTGGCTGTTCCTTGGACAAAGGTCTTCTATCTAGAACATATAAAGAATTAAAAAACATCAAGCCCCCCCAAATTCAAAGACCCAATCCTAAAATTAGAATCTGAGATGAATACATATTTCTCAGATAAAGAAATACAAATGGCAAACTAATACATGAGAAAATGTTCCACATCTTTAGTCATTTGAGAAATACAAGTTAAAACAACAATGAAGTTCCTTAGGTTCCTCAGACTCAGGGTCATTCACGTGATGGTGGTATGAGGTAGAGCTAGGGGTTTGGGAATAAATTTTTATATCAGGTAATACTTTACCATTTGTTGATTCTAGTTCCTTAAATATTTTATCACAAGTTGCTGAAGTCTTTTTTGCAAAGTGGCCTTTGTAATTCTCTTCTTGTGCAGAATGGTGGTATTAAGTTCTACCTTCATGAACAACCAAACAAGCTACAGGTACATTGTTGGAGAAAGCTTAATAACAGAGAAGAGAATAGTATAACTGGAGGGACAAAGAGACTCAAGTAAGAACAAATCCACAGATGCAAGGAGCAGAGGGAGAGACATTCCTACAAATGCCTGGAGACTTAGAGAAATATCATTGACATTATGAAAAGAGAGATGCATATTTCATTGCCATAACACTAGCAAGGGGATCATGCAGCTGATAAAGTACTTCTGATACATGGGAAAATGTAATTCCCAGTCTGCTAGATGTCAGATATACTGAGTCCTTGTCCCCTGAAATCAAAGAATGAATTCCAAAGAACTCTAGAAGTCCAGGTAGGACAGGTTTACTTTGGAACAGGAAATGTTCCTGAGAGACAGGAAGGTTCCCAGAAGTGGGTTGCCACTAAGTCCACTTCTCTAAGAATGTTTTATAGAGCAACATCACAATGTGTGTTCAGAATCATAAGGTGAGTATAACTTGCATCAAAATATAATCAACCAGTAAAAGTACATGTATAGCTTCTTAGCTAAAATTGGTCTGATACAGAAGCAGGTCATGTAGCAAGGATATATGGAAAGAACAAAGGTATTTGTGGAAAAGGATGGATCTGGATGCTCTGGTTACCTCTGGGTTACTGATTTCTACCTGTACTTTATTGTAACAAGTGATACCAATTATAGTATAATCCCAAGTTAATGCTCATCCCTTAGGGGAGGCATGTAGCCTAGGAATCTTTATCTTGAGGCCTGGATGTCTTCAGATGTGCCTCCAGCCACAATTCTGATGTCGTTATGTTTTCTGATTGCTTCTTTGACAGCCCAGTCCATATTGGATGGTATATTAATTTCTATCTAACTTAGCTGCCTGTAATACTTTCAGGACCCATGAGAATAACCACAAAGAGAAAGTGAAGTTGAGAAGTCATCATTTCAGTCCTCAAATGACACACATTTCTGAAATGTTCTGTAGAAAACTAAAACCACATGAAGCTCAGTGGTCCTGCTTAACACTCAGGGCCTTTTCAGCTTGTCAATCTTCTTTGCTCCTAAGGGGCAGGAGATGTCAATATAGAAGCTGAGCAACATGAAGGGAAGTTTTTCTTCAGGCCCTGCTCCTAGGATTCAGAGCCTTATATTTACTAATAATAATCAGCTTTCTACTTTCCAGAGGACATTTTTGCCTAAGGTTAATCTGTAGCTAATCAGGATTAGTGAGTTTCAGCTTCTTAATAATATGGGTTGTTAGTGGGAAGGTACAAAATTGAAAAACACAGTTATTCTTTGTTTTCTACCTGCCAGGAAAATTTTTCTAAGTGGAACTGAATGCTAGACTCCCCATTTTTTGTCTCATGGATGGGTTGGTGAGCAAAGAAAGTTAAAGTGCATAGAAAAACTGTATTTATTTACAGGAGAAAATCCTAGAGAGCTCTGAAAAGGAAAATACCAGAAGATGTCACAGGCTGGGTCTGAGAGCTCCCAAAACTGAAATAAGGAATTTAACCCACTGCTCTAACATAAGTACGCAGGTTTAATGAGTCTCTTGTGCAAAAAGAATTTTCAGGATGTGTCAGTAAAAAGAGGCGCGGGAAAGACTTATTAGAGAAAGATATAGGAATTCAAGAGCAGAGTGTGGGAGCTCAAAGAAATGAAGGCAATACCACTGGGAACTGGAGATCTTTTTAAAAAATAATTTTATTGCTACATTTTAGATTCACATAGTGAAAATATACATCATAAGGAATGTGAACCTATACATGATATATCTTTATTCCTATTTTCCCATTCCCTTCCCCTTCTTTTAACCCCTCTTAAACTTTTTATTTACAAAAGCTTTGTTTGCATTTTTCCTTCTATTCTTTTTTCTTTTCCCATTCTTCCTTTCTTCCTACTCCATCCTTTGTTCCCCTACTTATTTGAGCATTTTCTTTCCATTTCTCAATATCTACTATGTGTTTTAGTTTTCATTTACCTTTTCAGGTTTTTCCACCAGAGTAAAAATGAAATATTTAAATATATGTCTAAACATGTGTCTTATTTCACTTAGGAATATGGTCTCAAGGTGCATCCTTTTACCTAGAAATATCTCAACTTTATTCTTCCTTATGGCAGAGTAGACCTCCATTGTATAAAATAACCACATCATTTTTATTCATTCATTGGCTGATGGGCATTTGGTTTCTAAGATTTAGCTATTGCAAACTGTGCTGCTACAACAGGGATGTAGTAGGTTAATAATATCCCTTAGTTATTGTGGGCTAGTCAGGTCTGCAATCTCCCAAATGAGTGTACAGTGAAGGCTAAATAAAAAGAGGCAAGTGGAATGATTTCAGAGCTCCAGAGGGATCAAAGCCCTCTCACAGAATTTGAGATTCTCTCAGGGCTAAGACCATGACCCTCTGGGAGGCTCGTACTTACTTAGTTATCAGACCAAGGGAGGGGACTCCTCAAGAGGGTGGAACCACTGAAAGACTTCTCCAAATAAGGTATTACATTAATCCACCCAGGAGTGAGATGCCTGAGGCTATAATCTTTATCTAGTTGAGATCAGATCCAGGTGATCTTGTCTTATCCTTTGAGGCTTTCCAGCCTAATCCACCATTACAGGTCTTAGTAGGGATTAGTGACTCACTGAGTTTCTCTATCTAAGAGTCCACCACCCATCTCCAGACAAAGAGCCTAGGCCTTGGACAGACTCCAAAAACAAAGGAAAAGTCATTTGGTTAGTTTGTGTCCCGCCCAAGGCTGTTTCACAGTGGTCTCCATCAGGAGTGTGCATATATCACTGTGAGATGATGCTTTTGAATTCTTCGGTGAAGATAGCAAGAAGAAGAATAGCTGGGATAAATGTGACCTCCAGTCCTAGTTTTTTGAGGGCTCTCTGCATTGATTTCCACACTGCTTGCAGCAGTTTATACTCTCACCAGGAGTGAAAAAGTGTTCCTTTTTCCCCACAGCCCCTCCAGTATTTGTCATTGGTTGATTTCTTGAACACAGCCATTCTTTCTGGTGTAAAATGGAATCTGAGAGGTGTTTTAATTTGCATCTCTTGAAAGACCAATGATGCTGAACACTTTTTCATGTATTTATTTGTTGTTTGTACCTCTTCATCTGAGAAATGTCTATTTATTTCAGATGCCAATTTTTGGATAAGGTCTTTAAATTTGGGAGGGTCTGAGTGTTTTGTGTAAATATTAGTCCTTTGTTTGAGGAGAGCTGGTAATTTTTTTTCCCACACTGTCTGTTATTTCTTCACATTCTTGCTGGTTTCTTTTGCTGTGCAAAAGTTTTTTAATAAAATGAGAACTCAGACATTGATTCTTCATTATATCTCCTGTGCTATCAGGTTATAGTCCATAAAATCTTTGCCTGTATCAATGTCTTTAAGAGTTCTGCAAATGCTGTATTACAGCACTTTAGTGTTTCTGTTTTAATATTTAAACCTTTGATCTATTTTGATTTTAATTTCACACATGGTGAGAGATATGAATCTAGATTCAATCTTCAGCCTGTAGAAAGCCAGCTTTTCCAACAATATTTATTAAAGAGGCTATCTGTCTTCCAGGGAAGACGTTTACTCCTTTGTCAAAGATAAAGTGACTGAGTGTGCTTAGACTTGTTTCTGCATCTTCTAGTCTGTTCTGTTGATCATCAGGTCTGGTTTTTTGCAAGTACCATTCTGTTTTTATCATGACAGCTTTGTAGTGTGATGGGATTTTGTTGACCCCTACCTTGCCTTGTTATCCAAAACTGCTTTTACTCTTCTAGGTCTCTTCTGGTTCCAAAGGAATTTGAGGAATATTTTCTAATTTCTAAGGTATGCTGATGGTATTTTAATTGAAATTACATTGAGTCTGTGTAATAATTTTGGAAGTATGGGCGTTTTCACTGTATTGATTCTTCCTATACAAAAACAAGGGATATCTTTCAATTTCTAATAACCTCTTCGGTCTCCTTTTCCTGAGTAGTATACTTTTCAATGTAAAGATGTTTTACTTCCTTCATTGGACTGATCCTTAAGTATTTCATTTTTTATATACTATTGTGAAAAGTATTGTTTCCCTAATTTTACTCTCAGCGAGCTTGTTACTTGTGTGTGGGAATGGTATTGATTTTTAAGAGCTGATTTTCTATCCCGCTATGCTACCGAGTTTGCTTATTAAATCTAGGAGTCTTTTGGTGGGGTTTCTGGATTCTTCCATGTAGACTTCCATGTCACCCACTAATAATGACAGATGTCATCCACTAATAGTTAACTTCTTCCTTTCCTATCCTTATTCCCTTTATGTCTCTCTCTTGTCTAACTGTTCTGTTTCCAGAACTATATTGAAGAAGGAGTGATGATAATGGACATCCTTGTCTTGTTCCAGATCTTAGAGTGCAATCTTTCTCCAGTTTTTGACAATTTAATATGATGTTGGCTGTTGTTTTGTCATAGACTTTTATCAGATTGAGATTAAAAACTTTCTATTCCAATATTATGCATTCCATGAGTAGGTGTTGGACTTTCCAAGTGCTTTTTCTGCATCTATTGAGATGATCATATGTTTTTTATCCCTCCCTCTGTTAATACAATGTACTGCATTTATTGATTTTCATATACAGAACTATCTCTGCATACCTGGGGTGAATACCAGTTGGTTATGGTGTATAATCTTCTTGATGATTTGCAGCGTTCTGTTTGCCAACGTCTTACTGAGGATTTTTCTATGTTCATTATGGGTATTGCCCTGTAGAGCTCTTTTCTGGTTAAATCCTTTTCTAACTTTGGTATCAGGGTAATGCTTGCTTCCAGGAACGAGTTTGGGATTATTGTTTTCTTTTCAATTCTATTAAAGAGTTTGAGGAGAGGTGGCATTAGATCTTCTCTAAATTTCTTGTAGAATTCAGCAGTGAATCTCTCAGGGCCTTGGCTTTTCCTTGTTGGTAGGTTTTCACTTGCTTCTTCAATTTTATTGACTAGTATTGGGTTGTTTACAAATTTTATGTCTTCCTGTTTCAACTTTGGTAATTCATATGTATCTAGGAATCTGTTCATTTCTTCTGTATTTTCTATCTTACTGCAATATTGACTCTCAAAGCCGGTATTGCTGATCCTCTGGATTGCTGCAGACCTGTTGTGATTTATCCTTTTCATATTTAATTGCATGGATTTGAGTCTTTGCTTTTTTTCTTTGATAAGGTTGACTAAGGGTTTGTCAGTTTTATTTATCTTTCAAAAAACCAACTGTTCAATTCACTACTTCTTTGTAATGTTTTCTTAGCTTCAGTTGCATTAGTTTTTCTTCTGACCTGCATAATTTCCTCCCTTATAAGAGCTTTGAGTTTGACTATTTCTCCTTTTTCTAAAAGCTTGAAGTTCAACACTAGGTTATTTATTTGAGTTCACTATGTTTTTCTGTTGTTCACCACTATAAATTTCCCGCACAGCACTACATTCAATGTGTGCCACCAGTTTTGGTATGTTTTATTGGAATTATTATTTGATTGTAGGAATTCTTTAATTTCATCTTTAATGTCACCTGGGAACCAATGATTGTTTAGGAAGGTGTTACTTAATTTCCAAGTGTTTATGAAGTTTTCATGGTTACTTTTGCCATCGATTTCCAAGTTCATTGCACTGTGATCTGATAATATGCATCAGATAATTGCAGCTCCTTTGCATTTACTTAAGTATGCCCTATGAGCTAATATGTGATCTATTTTGCAGAGAGTCCCATCTGCAGATGGGAAGAGTGTGTATTCTGTTGTGGATTGGAACACACTGTAGACAACTACTAAGTCCATTTGTTCAAATCTTTGCTTTAACTTTGATATTTTGTTATTGGTATTTTGTCAATTTGGTCTGTCTTTTTCTAACAGTATAGTATTGAGGTTCCTTATAACAATTGTATTCATGTTTCTCTGATTTTTCTTATGCAATAACATTTGTTTTATATAGGTGGGTGTGCTGGTATTTGGTGGGCATATTTTTATGATTGCAATCACTTCCTCTTGGGTTGATCCATTAACAGGGATGTAGTGACATGCTCTGTCTTTTCTGATCACTCTTGGCTTGTCTGCAAATAGAAGAGCTACCCCTGATTTTTTCTGGGTTTCTGTTGCATGGAGTATTGTTTTGTCATCCTCTGAATTTCACTCTACAAATTTCTTTTCAAGTTAAATGTTTCTTGTATGCAGCATATTGTTAAGTCTTGCTTCTTGATCCATTCTACCAATCCATTTTTTTGATTGGTGAATTGAGATGATTTGCTTGATGGTTATTACTGATATGTATTGACTTATCCATATCATATTATTTTTCTGCTTTTGTGTCTTTTTCTTTGCCTTCTGTTTAATTGCTTGCTTGCCTGCTGAATTCATTCTATTAGGGTTCATAGAGTTGTTGCCTTCATTGTCTTTTTTGAGAATATGTTTCAGAATTTTTGAACCTCTGGTTTGGTGGTCATGAATTCTTCAGGTATTCTTTATCATGGAAGTAGTTTATTTCTCCATCAATTTTGAAAGATAATTTTTCAGTATATATCAAGCTGGGTTGGAGGTAGTTTTCTTTTAGGGCTTAAAATTCTTCACTCCAACCTCTCCTTAAGGGTGTTGAGAAGGCTACTGTATTTCTGATGGATTTTCCTTTATAGGTGATTTGTGTCTTTTCTCTATCAGTTTTAATATTCTGCTATTGTGTTCCATTTTTGGAATCTTGACTATTATGTATCTTGGTGTAGTTTTTTTTTCTCATCATGGCTAATTGGAATTCTATATACCTCACTTGCATGTCAAATTTATTTTCCGTACTTGGGAATTTTTTTGTCATTACTTCTGTGAATAGGTTTTTTATATTGTTTGCATTATGTCTTGCTTTTTCATTGACTCTGATCAATCTTATGTTATTCTTTCCTGCATCATCTAGTAGCTGTTGGATTTGTGATCCTTTATTTTTAAGAAAATTTTTCTTTTCATGATTGTTTGTCATCTTGTCTTCTACATCTCTTATTTTGTCTTCATATTAGCTAATTCTGCTACATATACTTTCAATAGAATTTTTAATGTCCTGGTTGTCTACCAAAATTTGTTTCATGGATTCCATCTCTTTCCTACCTTGGGAATTCCTGGTTTCTGTCATTTTCCTAAGCTTCTCTATATTTCATATCCCTGTCTTCTCTACAGTCACTAACCATCCCCTTCATTATGGTCATCATCTCTGTAGCTTTCTGCAAAATTATTTCTGATTTGATTTTTTCTAGAGTGTTACTCATCTGCTTTGTTACTTCTGCTCTCATCACTTCAGACAGTCCAGGTAGGTGACTTTCAAGTTGTTCCATATCATTTCCCCCTTGGTTTGCCTTTGGCAAGGTGGGAGTCTGTGCTTGCATCTTGTTTCTATGTCATTTCATTTTCTTTCTTTCTGTTTTTTTTTTTTAATTTACTTGTTGGATTGATGTTTGTAACTTGATTATATAGTTAGTTTTATTGCTACTATCAAGAACCCTTAGGAAAGGACCACCTCTCAGGCTTATCTTTCAGGTGCATCTGGCTTTTGGGTTTTGAGTCTGTTGCAAGGTCCTACCCCTTCAATTTATTGTGTATGGGAAGTTGCTGTGTATTTGGCCTAGTTGTGGGTGGTTTGGCAGTGGCCTATAGCATTGCTTATGACCCTCAGGCAGTCTCAGTCTTGTACAAGATAGAACAATTGATTTGAACAATTATATCACCTTGGCCATGGTAGTAACAATAGCATCAAACAGGCTAGAAAATTACCAACTGTGGTAACTATTAATTTGCCACCTTTAACCATATGAACAAGATTTTTTAGTTATATAACAAAATCTAAACCAAACTAGAAAATTTTACATAGTAAATATGTCCTCAATATTGAGATTTTTACCCTCAGGGCATAAAGCTTAAAAGAGATTAGGGAGAAAGACAGAGAAATAGAAGAGGAAGAGTTTAAAAGGAAGGCTGCAGGACAAAAGAATACTGCACAAGCTTTACAGTACTGATGAGGAAGGTAGGAAGGAAAGAAAGACAAACAAGAATAGCACAAAATAACAACAAAAAACTAGAAACAATATTCACACTTATAAAAAGCAAGAGCAAATAATGAAAAACTGAGTAAAAATCAAAGAAAGAGAGGAAAAAAAGAAAAATGTCTACTTGGGGCATGTCTCTGCCATCAGTGATAGACAAAGGGAAGACAGAACTTGGATCCATGTTAACTGACCCAGTAAGCTAGCAGTAGAATTATAGTAGGGTGGTGAATAATTCCAGCACGCTGTGCATTTTGTTTCACTGAAGTTCAGGCTGCCTCTGATTTCTGGCTGCAAGGATGGCACCCAAGTTGTTCAGTTTGGAACACTCCAGGTGCCTCCTACCAGCTTGAACCGGGCTGCCTGACCTCCTGCTGGTTTAAATTCAGAGGCATCTCACCCTGACACTGGGAACTACTAGATGCAGTCAAACCGTATCTGCTGTGAGCTCTAAGTTCAGTTGGGCCCTTTCAAAATTTCAACAGGCCAATCACCCTTTCCTGTGGGATGTCTGAACTGGAAAAACTCACCAGCCACTGGTGTCCACAGTGTCCACTGCTTTGTTCCACTTCTGTGTTTCTGGGGTTACCAGTAGTCATCATGCATCAGCAGATTCAAGATTCCCCCCAACACACTGTGAGCTGGGGCTGAGAGAAACTGTCATTTGCCACATTCCTCTTCCACACTGAGGTCCTTCCCTTCATTCTCTCTGTGGGCTCCAATTCTTACTTCAGATCCTTGCTGGGTCCCAGGGACCCACTTTCTTTCTTCTCTTCCTCATGTTGCTATATTCCAGTGTATTCCAAATCTCAGAGTTTCTTTGCTGCTCACCACCCCACCTTCTCCTCAGAAGTCCAGACCTAAGTAGCTTTTATGTGTTTTAGGAGGTAGAAATCCATGGAATTTGATAATCTATAGTCTTAGATGGTTAAAGAAGATGGCCCACTCTTAGTGAGCTATTCCTGTGGGAAATGCCAAAAGGGTAGTCCTTTCATAGATGGAAGAGGACCATTTGCAAGTAAAAGGGAATGGACAGACTCATTTGCAGCTGAAGTAAGTTTCCCAGGTTTCCTATTTGGGGAGAAGGAAAAAATTAAACCAGGTCTATGCTGAAGCTGCAGTTTTTCTTAAAAGTACAGTTTTAAAATCTTAATTTCCCGTGGCCCTGAATCAAGGCCAGCAGTTTTCTGAAGCTGTTGGTTTCCAGCAGGAGCCTAAAGTGGTATCTTTCTATGGTCTGTTGGCCATTTCAGAACTTTAGAAATGTAATGGTCAATTCATTAGAAAGAAACAAATAACTAACTAAATAAATTTTACTCCACCCAGCCCCCGTGGCGTGCCAGGCACTCTGCCCAGCCCCTGGGACAGCCCTGAAGACTCACCTGAGCCTGTAGACGGGAACACACTGACAGAGCCTGGCAGATCGCTGTGTAGCCACACCTACCTGACTAGACACCTGACAGCTGTGAGGGCTTGCCAAAGGGTGCTTCTCCAATTCCTGCTATAGCAATTTGTGTACACCCACGTATTTTACATTTAGAAGCAGCCAAGTCTCTTCCCAAAGAGCATGAGGGAGTAAATAAACCAAAAGTGCAGTTATTATCAGTGGGGAGACCACTGACAGGGTGGTAGAACGACGGAGGTGAAGTGGAGAAAATTGAGTAATTGAACGAGCCACCATCTATATAACTGAGTGATAGGGGCGGTAATGCAATATCCAGTGGTGGCCCCCTACTATTTTCTCTGTAATTTGGTGTTTCTTTTATTGTTTTTGTGTTAACAAGTGCAAAGACAACACTATGTAATGCAGCATCCAGAGATGGTTCCCTGCTGTCTCCTCTGTAATTCGGTATTTCCTTTACTGGTTGTGTTATAACAAATACGAAGATAACATTTTGTTATACAGCATCCAGTGCCAATTCTCTACTATCTTCTCTATAACTTGGTATTTTCTGTATTGTTTCTGTGTTATTCTTTTGTCTTAAAAATAAAATTTAAAAAAAATCTTAATTTCCTGGTCTCCTTTTGTTATGGTTTGTGTCTAGATGTTCCTGCAAAGCCTCATGCAGTTGTGGGGTGGGCTTCCAGAATTTTTGATTGATCCATGGTCCAGTGCTGGGATTATGGGTGTGAGTGCTACACCTACCTAGGGCAAGGAGCCTGCATACAATTTAAGGGAGTAAAAGAGGCTTGGCTGCTCCTCCCCTCTTTCTGCTCTTGCTGCTTTTGCTGTTTTCAGCTACCATGAACTGCTGCCCTCTGCCATGTGCCACTCTGCCTTGGAGCCTACCAAGTATGGAGTGAAACCTCCATGAACTGTGAGTTAAATAAATCTTTCCTTCCTTAATTCTGGGCATCAGATATTTTGTCTCAGCAATGAGAGAGAAGTTACCAAGGCATTGTTCTACCTACTTTTCTTCTATCACAAGGCAAAGGGAAGAAGAGAGGAAACAGCAAGCCTGAGAACCAGGAAGAGCAAAGTAAAAGCCACTGGGTCCTAGTGAGTTAGAGTCTGTGGTGGAATTTGGAGGAAGGGCTGCTGGGCAGGGTCAAGTACTAAAGAACTGACAGGTAAAGTTTCAAGCTGCTCAGATCTACATCCTATGAAGTAACTCACCTCACAGTGAGCTTCAAGGCAGGTAAAACAAAAGAAGTGCTCCTTTTTCATACAGTTTTGTCTTGGCTCAGGCCGGTGCTTCTCTGGCACTGCAAAATGGTCACATAAAGAAGGGATGGCACTTGAGGTACTGCCTTTGACAGTGAAAAATCACTGGAGCCAGGTATGCTGGCACATGCCCATAATTCCAGCACTAGCAAGGCTGAGGAAAGAGGACTGGCACAAGTTCACAGCCAGCGTGGGCATATAGTAAGCACAAGGTCATCTTGAAATACAAAGAGGGGGAAAACCCAAAAGAATGACCTGGAAAAAGTGAGCAATCCTGAAGTAGGATAGAAGAAACAGAGGTAGGTAAAAAATAAGACAAGGGAAATAATTTTTAAATTGTACTTTTAAGAAAAACTGTAGCTTCAGGACACAGTTAATTATTTAAGGATTTTCCTTCCAGGAAACTAAATTCTAAGTTATTTTTTTAATTCTAAGTGGGGTTTTTTGTTAGTTTGTTTTAAAGAGAATAAAAAAACTTAAAAATTACAAATGATACAGATTTTCACCAAACAAGATGATAGGAATTCAACAGTAGTTGTATTGCATATTGTTGTCTTCAAATTAGTTGTTCATATTACCAGATATAAGCATACAAAATTCATCAAAAAATTAAAAAGAAAAAAATTTAAACATTAACTCTTGCTTTCAATAAACCAGTAGAAATCAGCAGTACAATTATCCCAGGGTAAATAAAATCTGAAAGGTACAATAGATATGAAAAAGAAAGAAACTGCTCAAAGGGAGGAACAACTGAGATGAGGGAATAGAAATAAGAAAGAAAAAAGGAAGGGAAAAATATGCATGTATATACAAGAATTCTAAGAATTTCAAAGTCACAATATAACTAGACTTAATCAAGGTATTCCAGGGCCTAAAGTAAAAACAGCCCACACTTTTCTTTTTTAGAATAAATTTGAGAGTTCACTGACTCTCCCTGTGGAAAAAGAATTTTCTGGAAACATCAGTATAAGAGAAAGGTTTAGTAGACAGAGTTACTGGATAGTGTTGCAGACAGCTAAGTCAATTATAAGTATTATAGACAGTTAGACAAGGCTGAGCCCTCAGCAGAAAAGATAATTGTGGCCAGAGGTACATTCACTGAAGGCCAGACTTCAAGAAAAAGCAGACCAACTACACCCAGATACTTCCACTAGGGATGACAGCAGTGACTGAAGAAAACAGGCATCATTTGCCTTGTGGGGTACCAACACCTCCCTATCCCATTCCTTCCTGGAAAATCCTCATTCCGTCCATGTGTGCTTGCTGTGTGACTTGCTTCCCCATTTGATCCCCACTTAGTCAATATTACCTAAGTGACTCTACTTATTGTAATCTTATTGGTTCACCATAGTTTTGTCCCACCTCACACCCACCTTGTGATTTCCCATTGGATCAATATTACCTAAGCAACTATACTTGTAATCTTATCAGTTTAATACATAGTTTTGCTTCACCTGAACCCCCCCCCCGCCCACCTCATGGCTTGCTCAGTGAAACACAGGGGAGAAGCAGGGCTGGTGGGCAACTCACTTTCTGGGCCCCCTTGTATGTCTCTTAGATAAAATCTATCTTCTTCTCAATAAATTCTTTCTATTCTTAATCTCCATTGTTGCTAGAATTCATTCCCCAGTTTTAGCAAACACAAACTTACTGTTTCAGACATCTAGAAGGTTAGGAGTTATAACATTTCCCTTATATTATTTGGAGGTTCAGATATCATGCCTACATCATACATCCTGTAGCAAGAGTGGAGAGTGGGTGCTCAGAGAAATGAGGCATGCTATACAGTAATTGGGAACTGGAGGGCCTTTATGTGTTTTGGGGTGTTGGAAATCTGTGGAATTTGATAATTTTTAGTCTTAGTCTTGTCTAGTGGGTGGGAAGGGATGGCCTGACCATAGAGGGGTAATGGTCTATTCATATGTGAAATCCAAAGAGGTGGTGTAGTCACAGGTCAAAGAGGACAATTTGCAAGTGAAAAGGAAATGGGCAAACCCATTTGTAGGTGAGAGGAAGTTGTCCAGGTTTGCTATGTTTTGGGAGAAGAGAAAGAGAAAAAAACAAAAAAATAAACGGGGCTTCTGTCCTAAGCTGCAGTTCTTAAAAGTATAATTTTTTAAACTCTCAATTTCCTTGTCTCCTTGTTATTTCTTCTATCCTACCGCAACAATAAACCTGTTAACCAGTGGCCCACCCGCACATCTTGTTTATACTCTGTAGGGTGGGCCGATACCTTTCCACCGACGATGGCCCAGCCCCTTTGTCCTGGAACATGGGCCTTCCACCTGCGAATGGCCCCAACATGTATATGACTGTTTAATTGTACATGATTCATTTTCTTCCTCAGACTTTTCTGTATTTTCCAAATTTGCTCTAATGTCATGCGTATGGCTCTGGTAATACTAAGAAATATGGCTGATCTCTCCAGGTTGCTGGCACTGAACTCTAAAACCCTTGCAATCTCCCAATGATAGGAGTGTCCTCTGTTATTCATAAGGAGCCTCTTTTTAAAATCACATCCAAGTTTGTGCTAAATGAGGTCATTAGGTGACTCCTAGTAACCTCCAGATGGAGCTGGTCATTAGAAAGAGACTATAGAATAGTTTCCGGCTTCTACCCAAGGGCCTTCAAGATACCTGCTAATTACAAATTCTCAGAGCACATGCTCAGAACAGTTCCCAAAGCCCTGCATGTGGACTTCACTTGACAATTTGAGCAGGTTTTGGGTGATACAACAAGAGCGCACTGAGTTTTGACCCCTATGCTCCCTCTTGCGTCGTGGTCTGGCCTCACACTGAAGGGTGTGTGCTTCTTTCCCTATCTTTTCTTGGCCCAAACTCACTCAGCAGAGCCTGTTTTATTTCTTATCTTTAATAAAACTTTGCTACCATTTGCACTTAGGACCAATTTTTTTGCTCAAGACAGAAAGAACCTTGAAACCACCTCCAGAAGGAGATTCCAGCATCTCAAAACCCAGTGAGAGAATGGAAGCTGAGTCCCTAGTCTCATACTTTTCCCTGTGCTCCTCTGATGTATGATTATTATTGGGTTGTGTCCTTTCTCTAACACACTAGTCAACATAAATAAGGTTATTCCCTGAGTTCTGTGAGTCATCCTGGCAAAGTATCCTGCATAAAGAAGGAGACATGAGCCGGGCGTGGTGGTGCACACCTGTAATCCCAGCACTCGGGAGGCTGAGGCAGGAGGATCATTGCGAGTTTGAGACCAGCCTGGGCTACAAAGTGAGCTCACATAGCGAGACCCTGTCTCAAAAAGGCCAAAAGAAAAGAAAGAAAGAGACATGAGAATCTCAGATTTAGAGCTGATCAGTCAAACACCAGAGGCCTACATTTGTGATTTGCAACTGAAGTGAGGGCAGTCTCCTGGGACTGGGCCCTTAACCAGTCGGGATGAGGCTCACTCCAGCAATGTCAGAACTGAATTAAATTATAAGACACCCAGCTGGTGTTTGGAGAATTGAAGAATTATTTGGTGTGGAAAAGTATCCACACATCTCACATCAGAAGTGTTCGTAAGAGTGCAGAAAAGCAGAACGTGTTCTTCCAGGGGCTACAACCCCTTGATAGACTTTAAAAGAGGGCAAGCAAACAATCATTCTAATTACCACCATGGCTAAACAGTGGGTCAAGCCACTTAGAGTTGCTTATACAATTGATAGTAAGCTGGATATTTCTCAAAGATAAAATCAATGACTTTGGTAATTTGGAAATCACCCTTTTCAGAAGCATGAAACTAAATCGAGCAGTCTCTAATGGCTTCTCCCTGCATTGTAATAAGAGGAATCTACTTTTTAAGCTCCCCTCCCAATTCACTTTTCTACTGCAGCCCACTAGATCTATGCCACACAACATACATTTCAACCACATTTAGAAACCTAAAATGTTTCTGTTACCACCTGAATTGCAGGCACATTCCTTTACCAGGTTCGTAAGACATGCCACAGGCCTGCCAGCTTCTCCTGTCTTTCAGCAACTGCAGCTGACACCCTCTGTCCATGCCAGGCCCAGTGTCAGCCCACTGTGTCACAGGGCCTGCAGCAGTCCTGCACATCCCTGCCCTGCTGGCTGAAGTCCGCACACCTTCTCCCAACTGCACATCCCAAGCCCACCTAATATCTTGCTCAGGCATCTTCCCTTTCTGTGCAATCGTCCCTGCCATACCTGTAATGTCAGTCTTTAGACCTGTTTTTGTTACTCACCATCTACTGCTGTGGTGTATTAGTATAATGATACAGGCTGAGTATCCCTTACACAAAATGCTTGGGGCCACGTGTGTTTTTAATTTTTTCCAAATTTTAGAAGGCCGGCATATGAATGATGAGATAGCTTGAGGATATTTAAACATGAAATTCATTTATGTTTCATATATACCTTTTACATATAGCCTGAATATAATCTTATACACTACTTTTAGTGATCTGAAACAAAATTTCATGGTATGGAGTATCCTACTTGTGGCATGGTATCCTCTTTGGCTTCTGCAGCATTTTGGAGTTTGGGTAGTCATGTGAGATATGTTCACCCTGCCCTGTTTTGGTGTTGCTGTTGTAGTGGATGAACTGATGCGGCAGGCCCTGTGGGAGAGCTCATCTGGTGAATGTGGTCAGTTTATCTGGCCCTCAGAGAACCATCTGCTTCAGATTTCTATTTTAATTCCCTCAGAAGTGTTCTTACTAACACTGTTAAAAGACAACCAGAACATATAAAAAGCAATGGTTTCACATTATGGGCTATGGATAAATCATATTACTAAGAATTTAAATAATGCATTTAAATTAGACAATAAAATTCATGGAAAATATTTTTCTCTGGGATGATTACGCACATTATACACATCCACACAGAATGCTGTGGTCATATAAATTTTGTAAATACGAGATTAAACAAACAGATGTCCTGGCTCTCTAGTACTGCTGAGTCTCCAACATTTTCACGCTGAATCTCCCTGAGTGAGGGAGTGTGTGCACTATTTCTCCAACTGTGCTAGTCATGGGACTATTTATTACATAGCAACTTCTATACCTAGGGACTCTTTCTGGCCAACAGCGGTGTGGTCTGGGTGTTATCTTCCATCAGCCTCCTCATAAAGGTCCTGCTTCAACCCCTAGCAAGGGGCAGCTACAGGAAATGCTTGTTTTTCTCTTCCTGACTTCATCTATGCCTTATGTTTTGACTCTGTATAGTTTTCTGTTCTCCTATTGTATGTATCATATCCTTCATCTTCAAAACTGGGTCACATCACTGGATAATTCTTAGCCTTTTCTGCATTTTCTCAGTCTTAATTCCAGCTCAGAGAGTGTCTTGGTTACTTTTCTCTTGTTGCTGGGACAAAATACCTGACACCCAAAATTAAGGAAGGAGAGTTTTATTTGGCTCACAGTTTGTGGAGGCTTCAGCCCATGATAAGCTGGCTCCAAGCCGTGGTGGCAGAGCGCAGGGCAACACTTCAAGGTAGCAGAAGACAGTAAAAGCAAGAAGAACAAAAGCATGGAGGAGCAGCCTCTTTTCCTCCCTTATATTGTATGCAGACTACACAATCTCCATGCCCTCCTCTTGCACAGGATGAGGACGTCTAGGAAGTAAGGGCCCAGGCTCCCTGCTGAGTCACTTAGTTAAACTTCTAAACTTCTCAGGTTGACACAATGTATCAACCATTACAGGGAGGCAGCCTCATCCAGTGATTGAAAACATGGACCCTAGAATACTACAATCCAGCTTTAAAGTATACTGTACAATTCAGCAGCTGGAAATTTCTCAAATTCACGGTGCTTCATCTATAGAACATGCCACGTAAGATTTAATGAAAGCGTAATAGAAGTGCTATATTAGTCTGATGCTAATAACACCATATCACAGACTGGGAAAATTACAAAGAAAAAGGTTTTTTTGCCTCATGGTTATGGGCATGCAAGACCTCGTCTGATGATGGCGTTCCTGCTGACAGAGTCCTAGCATGGCATAGGGCATCACACTGCAAGAGGGAGACAGGGATAAGTGTGTGTCTGTCTAGTCTCTTTCCCTCTTCTAAAGACCCCAGGATTCAATCATGGAGGCTCCACCTTCAGAACCTTGTCTAATCCTAACCACTTCCTAAAGTCCTACCTCTGAACATCACAGTTGTGTTGTTTCTTCCCTTTTAGTATCTCACAGTGGGCATTAAGTTTTGACACACGGAATCTTGGGCACATTCAAACCTTGTCCAAACCATAGCAAGTGCTTGTATGGAATCTGGCTTCTCCTGTGTGCTATCAGTATGAACTTGTAGAACAACCCTAATTCTATTTCTCTACAATTAGAGTGTAACAATTAGCTATTTTGAACACCCTTGTAAATTCTAAAATACTAGGAAGTCTGACACTTAAAAATTCCTTGCTATAATTACCTTAGAAAAACCTTTCCCTACTTTGTTGAGAAAAAGCAGAGAAACAGAATGAAATAACTGCTTTTGGCAAGAGGAGAAAAGATTCTGGGCTAACTGTTGCTTCAAAAATTGATTCCGTATTAATCTGCTACAGAGGCCAGCACACTGTTTCTGTCACAGACCAAATAGTAAATATGTCAGGCTTTGCATGATGTAAGATTTCTGTTGTAACTACTCAGCTTTGCCATCACAGGGTGAAAGCAGGCATAAGACATATGCAAAGAAATGTGCACGACTATGTTCCAATACAACTTTATTTATAAAAACAAGATGTGAGCTAGGTTTCTCCTATAAGCCTTGGTTGGCAGATTTTTGCCCTGCTATTATCAACCCTAAAATTTTCAGCCATGTGATTAGAATAGCAGCTAGTATTCTGAGCAGCTACTTATGCAGCCCTCCGCAAAATGCAAGAAAGTCAGTCCCTTTGGGAGCCAGCAGAGATGAAAGAAGCCAGTCCAAGGGAAAAGCCAACAAATCTCAGAGAGTCAAGGTAAGAGAAGAGCAGAAGCAATTGCAGAATCCCAGTGCACTGTAAACTGTCTGACCAGTTTTGCTGAAGCCCAGCTTACCTCGGGGCCTTTAGAATCACGGGAGCCTATCAATCCCCATCATTTTTAAGCCAAGCTGAGTTGCATCTTGTTACAGGCAAACCAAAGACTTGTACTGATATGACATGAGTATAACTACACTAAATAAATCAATGAACCCTTTATGGTAGATCTTCTTGGTATTCAATTTGTATCTTATATCTAGTTAAAACTCTTACTGACTTACTCAGAAAAGGAGATTTAACAATCAAAGCCCATTCCAAAATGAAAGCAGTCATTCATCTAAAAATTTCTAGGACATTGTAGACATTTCTAAAGTGCCTGAGGACATTATCTTTTATTTCTACTTTACTTACAAAACTCTTTTGAGTGTTGGTTGTATTGTTCATGGTTCTTCTGTTACTTTACATAATAAAAAAAAGCAAACACACCCATCAATCTATAGCCCATCAAATATCAGACTCTAGGCGAGGGCTCCAACAAAAAGCAAGACAAGAAATTGCACTGCTTTCGTAATTAACATCTTCCTATAAGGTTTAGTCAGTCTTACACATAAACCTCAAGATGCTGCGGTCAACACTGTTACCTCTTATCTAGGACAGACAGGGTGGTACTGAGCGCTTGGGTGAAGTGTGTGGAAATGTCTTTCAAGTCCACGTAAACAGTTGACTCTTGAATGATAAAGTCCTTGCCCATGGCATTTCACCCAAGGACAGAACTAGTCTCTGTCTCTGAGTAGGTGGCAGGAACACTTTATACGAAGACACAGTCCCCTTGCTCACACGCTGACACATGTCCTGAGATGCATCGAGTGCCCACAGCATCTCTCTGGCTTGCTAATCATAACTGGAGGAATCTATGATTTAGAAAGTCCAAGCATTGTATGTTAAGTTTCCGCATTCACCACACCTGAGTTCCCATATGGATATTAGCAGTGGGATTCAGTTGATGCCATGAATTAGTTTTTTATTGCTGTTATACAAATTACAGCCAGTTCAGTGACCTAATATAACACCAGTATATTGTCTTACAGAGAAGAAATTCAAGTTTCACTGGGATAATATCAAGTTGTCAAAAGGGCTGCATTTCTTTTGGAAACTAGGAAGAATTTGTTTTCTCATCTCTTGCAGATTCTAGAAGCTGATTACAATCTAATTCATGGCTCCTTCCATCCCAAACCTGGCAATAAGGGATGGAATCACACTGACATGAAATCACTCTTCTACTTACTTCTCCCATTCTTCAGGTTCCTGTGATAATACTGAGTCCACACAGATAATTCAGGATGACCCCTTCTCAAGGTCATCTGCTTAGCAACCTTAATTCCATCCACAACCTTACTTCCCCTTTGCCATATATATTCAGAATCCATGAAGAAAGCAATAAACAACTTCATTATTATTCTGCTTTCCACAGGGAGATAGATATTATACTGTACATAATAAGTATATACAATATACTGACTGACACATAGTGATAAAGGTAATAGAGAAATAAAGTCAGGGACAGAACAGGCTTTGTTGAAGGATAAACTGAAGACTTTTATAAGTAAATGGATGCAACTCAAGACCATACTCATAAGAGAAATAAATGAGACCCATATGTGTAAACATCATATTGTTTCACTAGTGTGAGAAACTGAACAAGTAAATAAGGTCCAAAATATACAATAGATATTGTGAATTGGGAAGAACCTGTTCCAAAAAATAAACAAACAAAAAAACCCAAACTGTGATGGAGGAAAAGGAAAAGGAAGGAAGAGAAAAAGAAAAACTATATATTTATAACTGTCTTAACAATAGTTTCTCTTAGTTCATTGGAAAAAAAAAAGGTTTGTGCTAATATTGTTTGGACAAGATATCATGCGTGTATCTTGTACTCTGAATAACTACTATGAAGAAAACTGTATGCAATGTATTAATTATTATAGCTGTCCTACTAACCTATTTTAAAACTCTGTTTTATTGGTTTTTTTCCTCTTTAAAATAAAAAACAGAACAGGCATTGTTATCCATGTGGTAGTTATATAGGTTGATCCTCCATCATGAAGACTTCTCTGAGCTCTGTTTTTTAAAAAGATTATTCTTCCTTCACTGTGTGTTCCAGGCACCCTCCCTTGCTGAAGATTAGTTAATGGTGTATGCATGCATTTACTTCTGGGCTTTTTATGCTCTTCTATTACTCTATGTCTTTCTATGCCAATACCATACTGTTTTGATAAATGTAGTTTTATATTATATTTTGAAATAAGGAATTGATGCTCTCTGCTTTGTTCTTCTTTTCCAAGTTCAGTTTGGCTGTTCTTGGTCTTTTGTGGTCCCATATGAATTATTATTGTTTTCTTATCTCTATAAACATATCATTGAGTTTTTGAAAAATTAAATTGAATCTGTACCTATGGATAATATGGGCATTTTAACAATTTTGTTTTCCAATCAATGAACATGAAATAACTTTTATTTGTTTGTGTTTTCTTTAATTTCCTTGTCAGTGTTTTATAATATTTAGTATGTAAGTCTTTCACCTCCTCAATTTATTCCTAAGTGTTTTATTCTCTTTGGTAGTATTTTAGATAGGAATGTTTTCCTAATTTCCCTTCAGAGGTAATAATGCAATTATTTTAGATGATTTTGTGTGCTACAACTTTGCTAAATTAATTTATTAATTGTAACAGGTTTTTATGAAGCCTTATATATAGACAATTTTACAAAGAGACAATTTTATTTTATTTCTTCCTTCAATTTTATTTCTTCCTTTATAATTCAGGTGCTTTTTATTTCTTCTTGCTTATTAATTGTTCTGGCTAGCACTTCCATTATTGTATTGACTACAAGTGGTAAGAGTGGTCACCCTCACCTTGTTCCTGAGATTAGGGGAAAAGTTCTTTTTTGTCCTTGTGTATGATGTTAGCTATGAGATCTATGAGATTTTCATATATACCCTTAATTATATAGAAACAATGTCTAGTCCTACTTTGCTGAGTGTTTTTGTCATGAAAAGATGTTGTTTTTTCAAGTGCTTCTTTTGCAACTTTTGAGAGAACCATGTGATTTTCTATTTTTATTTTTAATGTAGGGTATTGAATTAATTGATTTTCATAAGTTGAATGATTTTTTTCATCCCAAGGATATATCTCAGTTATTCCTTTGCTCTTGCTGCTTTTGCTGCCTTATGCCCCTTGAGCTGCTGTCCCTGTGCCGCGCCACCCTGCCTTGGAGCCCGCTGATTAAAGACTGAAACCTCCACGAACTGTGAACTAAATAAAGCTTTCCTTCCTTAATTTTGGACATTGGTTATTTTGTTCCAGCAATAAGAGAAATGTAACTAACATACTGACTTAAAGTCTAAGCTGGTATAAATAAATCAACCCCTGCTCCCTTGCAGTACATCTGAATGGAATATCCTTTCCTATCTTTTACTTTCAATCAATATTTTTATCCTGAAATGAATGTCTTATAGGTGGCACACGTAGGTGGTGGGCAGGGTGCTCTTTTATCCACTCAACCATTCTATGTTTTTTGATTGGAGAACATCATTTGTGTGTAAGGTAATTATTGATAGGTAATGACTTATTTGATTTTCATCTTAATTTTTTTCTGACTGCGATATTCCTTTCTTCTCTTATTGTCTTCATTAGTCATTTGATGATATTTTTGTGGTGATATGCATTTTTTATGCTTTCACTCTCTTTTGTGTATCTACTACAAGTGTTTTGTTTTATGGTTTCCATAAATCTCTTAAGAAATATCTTACACTTCTAACAACCTACTTTAAGTGTGTAAGAATTTAACACTGATCACATATAAAAGTTCTACTCTTTTACCCTTCCATATACTTAATATTTTTGATGTCACAGCTTACATATCATAAGATTATTTATTCATTAAAATTACTGTCACTATAGTTGTTTTAATATTCTGTCTCTTAATCTTTATAATAGAACTATAATTAATTTATATATGATCATTGTAGCATTAAAATACACAGATTTTACCCTGTGGGTGTGAGTTTGACCCACTTTACTTGTGAGTTTTATGTATCAAATGTTTTCATGTTTTAAATAATTTGCTTTCATTTCAGTCTGAGTTCAGCTTATCATTTCTTTTAAACCATGTTGAGAAATAAAATCCCTTGGCTTCTGTTTTTCTCCCAAAGTATTTAATTCTTCTTCCCATCTGGTGAAAAGCTTTGGTGGATAAGATAGTCTTGCCTGGCTCTTCTTCACCACTTTGAGCACTGTGAATACATCTTCACTCTCTTTCCTGGCTTGTGAGATTACTGCTGAGAAATAGGATAGTTTTGTGTGTGCTTCCTTACATAAGATGAGCCTCTTAAAATTCTATCTATGACTTTTGACAGTTTGATCATAATATGTCCTGGTGAACTCTTCCTTAAGTTTAAATTTATTGGAGAACTGGGAACTTCATATACCTGAATATTGTATCTTCTGCACATTTGAGAGGTTTCCTGCCATAATTTTTAAAATAAGCTTTCTGACTTTTCTCTTTTCATGAACTTCTATAATGCAACATTACTTGTCTTTATTGTTCATTACTTTTCATTCTTTTTCTTATTGCTCCTCTGATTAGATATTTTCAACTACCTTTGATCAGTTTTCTTTTTTCTGTTTGATCAAGTCTGCTATATATGATCATTACTGCATTTTAAATTTGTAACTCCAGGGGACTTCCAGGAAGATGGTGGAGTGTTGAACAGCGGAAAAACAGCCCTCTAAGATTTGGTGTCCAGATGCTGGAATATAGCAATGTAAGAAAGAGAAGGAGGTAAGTGGCTCCCCAGGAACCAACAAGGATCTGAAGTGAAAATTGGAGCCCACAAGAAGAGCAAAGAGAGATTTTTACTGAAGAAGTAGGAAATGGCAAGTGGTGGTTTCTCCCTGAGCTTTGACTCACTGCCCGAGAAGGGTTGCCTGAACCTGCAGATACACAGTGACTATTGGTGACCCCAGAAGACTCCACAGAGAAATGCCCCAGTGGAATAGGGCAGTGGATTGAAGTAACTGGTGAGTTACTCAGATTCAGACATCCCCCAGGAGACGACAGTTGGCCAGTAGCCATCTTGGAGAGGGGCCAAAACAGAGCTCAGAATTTGGAGCAAATGCTGGCTCCATCTAGTGGATCCTAGTGTCAGCGCAAGGCTAAACAGAATTTAAGTCCACAGGTGATCAAGCAGCCAAGTTCAAGCCAACAGGGAGCCCAGTTCAAGCCAGCAGGAGGCACATGGAGTGTGACAGGTTAAACAAGTCAGGTTCCAGCCCCACAGTCAGAAACCCTCCTGAACTTCACTGGAACTAAAGGTGCAGACTTGCTGGGATTATCCACTACCCCCACTGCAGTGGATATGTCTACATTGCTGGGATTAGTCAGTGGATCTGGACTCTGTCTGCCCAATTTGTCTACCAGGGACAGCAGAGACACACCTTGAAGTAGACATTTTTTTCTTATTTCTTGTTTTTGTCTTGTTTATTTCTTAACTGGTTTGTTTTGTTTTTATATGAGGGTAAACAGTGTTTCTAGTTTTTCATTGTTGTTCTGTTCTTGTTTATATTTCTTCCTTCTCTTTCTGAATTGCAAAGTGAGACCCTGTCTTGAAGAAAAAATTGTGTTGAAAGTATGTGCAGTAGAATGAACAATGTGAGGACAGAATATCAGTTCTAGAAGACAGAATCATGGTTAGCAATCATGAAGAGAAGGATTCCTTAAAAATAACAAGAGACCATGAAAAATCATTCCAACAGATACTAGATTACACAGAGAAAAATAATGTAAGATTGATCAGAGTCAATGAAAAAGCAAGACATAACAAACAACATAAAAAATCTGTTCACAGAAGTAATGGCAGAAAAATTGCCAAATATGGAAAATGAACTTGCTGTGTAGTTAAGTGGGGCATATAGAACTGCAATTTGCCATGATCAAAAAAATTCTATACCAAGACATATAATCAAGATTCCAGAAATTCAACACAATAACGGATGATTAAAACCTGTTAGAGAAAAGACACAAATCTCCTATAAACGAAAATTTATCAGAAGCACAGCAGACTTCTCAACACCAGCATCTAAGTTACGGAGAGTTTGGTGTGAAGTACTTCAAGCTCTAGAGGAAAACAAATTCCAACCCAGCTTGATATACTCTGAAAAATGTCTTTCAAAATTAATGGAAAAATAAGGTACTTCCATGATAAAGAACACCTAAAGAAATTCATGAGCACCAAACTAGCAATTCAAAATTTCTGAAGGATATGCTAGCAGTTGTTGGAATGATTTTTTCATGGTCTCTTCTTATTTTTAAGAAATCTTTGTTTTTGTGGTTGCTAACTATGATCCTGTCTTCTAGACCTGATATTCTGTCCTCACACTGGCTCATTCTATTGCACATACTTTCAACACAATGAAGTACAAGGAAGACAACAATTCCATGAACCCAAATAGAATGACTCCAGCAAGCAAGGTAACAGCTAAACAGAAGGCAAAGAAAAAGAAACACAAGCAGGAAAATAATATGGCAAGGATAAGTCAATACATATCAGTAATGACCATCATTGCAAATTGTCTCAATTCACCAATCAAAAGAAACAGATTGGCAGATTGGATCAAGAAACAAGAGCCTGGCATCTTGTGCCAGACATGCCACATACATGTTTAAATACTACATTGTTGCTCCAGTGTGAGAAGCTGAAAGTGTAAAGAAAGACCAAAATTTATAACAGATACTGGGAAATGGGAAAAAATGTTCAAATGGGGGGGAAAGAAAGAAGGGAAAAGAAAAAAAGAAAAGAAAAAGTGGAAACAATGCTTTTGTAATAAAGTGGGGAAGATGGATTGAAGAGAGGGGAAAGGGAAAAAAAGAAAAAGCAAGATAAGTCATGGACAGGTACAAATTTCCTGTGACAAACACAATCATTGTGTGTATCTAAAATGTACCTATAAAAAAACCAACTACTGTGTTTTTCTGACAGTAGGCTTTTTGTTGATAAGATTTCCATAATAAATGAGATTGATGTTGGTCTAGTCAGTTTAGTATCAATCTTCCAGTCATTCCTCTTCATCTCATAAAAGGAAGCTATAACATAATCATCCCATAAGCTCAACAGCATTTGTAGGGCTCAGACAGTTGCTTCCTAGATGCACAAGCCTAGTGAGCCTAACAAAGATAGGTAAAGCCTATTTAAACTCCAGGCTGTCCCTTCCAGCAGGGCTCTCAGCTGGTTCAATGAAGGTGGTGAGGAGGTCAAGGTCAAGCTGCTTGAGCTCCCAGCCCGCTGGCTGGCTATCTCTGCACTGAGAAAAGGTATTATGTAGCCTTGTTGAACCCCTCTGTACGTTGCTCAGAGGGGACACTAAAGAAGAGTCTTTTGCAACGCTTCCAGCCTGCTCTCCTATACACACTGGCCCTTTGTTCCCTCACAATCCAAAGAAACAAAGAGCGCTCTGTCCCTTGTCTGGTTGGCCTCTCCTTCCTAGAGCTTTCTGCCTTCTTGTTTACTAAGACTGTTTCTGCGACTGGAAAGTGTTAAAGGAAACAAATACATTTCAAGTAGTAAAAACAGTTGCTCCAGGGAGGAGGAGTTTTCTGTTAGGCAATAACAAATGGAAAGAGCAGTCCTCTTATTTCTCCATCTGGATCTGGGACCAATGAGGAAGCAATATCAGAGTGTTAGGAGCAGCTACCGGCTGGCACGGCGTACTCTGCCAAGCTGGCATGAGTGGCCCAGGCTGGCCACTGGGTAGGCAAGGACACATGCTTAGGGCGGCCACTTTGTCCACGCTATAGACAACTCTTGCTCTCCTTTGTCTCGCGTCAGTATTTTTTCCTTTACTCTCTGTCACATTCTTTCTTCCTCTCTTCTACTTCTCGTTTTTTCCCCTCTGCACAAAACTTATGACTAATCTTGTTTCCTTCTATTCATGCAGCTAATTTCTTCAGGTCCCAGCTCTATAATGTGTTTCCCTCTGTAGATCATGCTAATACCTGTAATAATAACAACAATAAAGCTATGGGTTACCCAGTAAATTGCATAAGGTTTTTATCTCCAAGTGTTTCATCAGCCTGTTGGGGGTTAGGCTGATCAGGACAGACTAGTTCCAGGAGTTCCAGTATTGCAGTGAGACTTAGATCTTTCATAATGTGGCTCAACCCTCACAAAGTCTTTCCCACAGAGGGAGCAGATACGTGGGCAATTGATCTCACGTCTGTGTTAGGGGCTGAGCCTCTGGAGCAACATCTCACTAGTTCCCCACATCTATTGCCCCTGGGTTTCTAGCTCCAGGGGAACCAAGGAATACAATTTCCTACGTGCTCAGGGTGCAAGGGAAACAGTGCAGGGAATGCAGCATGGGATTTCCCAGAGCGAGATCTCAGCACCTCCCTGTAAGGGAACTGAGACTCAAAGATTCTGAGTCGTTGCTAATAGGTGGTAGAGGTGGGATTTCAATGCTATAAATATAAATGTAGAACTGTAGTCTGCTTATGTTCTGCTTTTGCTGTCATCTAATAAGAATAGTTATTCTCTCTTGTTTGCTGATAGTTTATGTGTTACACATCTTTTCTCCAGTGCTCACCACACGTGTTGTTCTTGTTATACCTAAATGTCCACAACACAAAGAAAATCTTTTCTCCTGTCTGATCAATAGCAGACAGCATAGTGCTGGGGATGCAGTGGTACTTAATAAAAGTCTGATGGAAGAAGAATATCTGGTCTATGTGGAGTTTTCTCAAAAGGAACTCTGAGGCACTTCACAACAGGTGGGTCACTACACAAATTTCCAGATTAAAGTTAAGGAGTACAGATTATTTGAAAGGTCATCTTCAGAAAATGATGGAAACCAATTATGTGGGGTGCTAAGAAATTCACAGCCAATATCCCTTATTGGACCCATTTCCTTGTTGCCTGCCCCTGTCCTCACTTGGCCCCACACCGAGAGGCAGCCTGTGGCTTCCAGCACAGAGAACCCAGTGCTGCCTCCACAGGCGCTATTCCAAGGAGCGGGAGGTCTGCGGGCTCCGGGCACTGCAGTTGCTCTTCTCTGTGTTTCTCCAAGCCTGTCAATCCCTTCTTCGCATCGTCATACTTTCTTCTAGGAAGGAGTGAGAACATTAACCTCCAAACATGCTCTTGGCCAAATAAATTTGAGAGTGAAGTCATAATCACCAAAACAGCCTCCAAGACCCAGGGGAGGAAGTATTTCCAAGGGCCTCACACTCTGCCACCTCCCTGCTGCTCTTTCTGGCTGGCAAACAGTGATAACAACACTGCTCTGCACAATAAGAAGAGAAAGGTCCTCTGATGAGGCAGCTGAGGTGCAGGGGGTTATATAACTTCTCCAGGCCATAGGACTAGTAAACCATGGAGATGGGGTGTGGTCTGCACCCATCAGATTGAAAAATCCTTATCTTTTCCCTGGACCATGCATTTTGCATACATTTGCATGTGCTGCAAGGGTTCTGGGGTCCTAAGAGATGCTCTGTCCATAAACATCTATACATCTGAGGCCATCGCCTTGCAGTTGGGCCAAGCCCATGAGTGCTCAGCAGGACCTGTAGGTGGTGATGACAGCAACAGTGAGTGACCTCTCATACAGAATGGACTAACTGCCACGCACTATTCTAAATGCCTTCACATATACTGACTTATTTTACAGATGAAATTGAGGCACAAAGTCATATTCCTAGGATAGAGGTGTTTTGTCCTCGGTCAAGAAATTTCTTCAGTTTATTCCCAGTATTTCTCAGAGACTTTTGATATGATTTTGTTTATTGGGAGTCTCTCACAGGAAAATATCATCTTAAATTTCCTAAATGCCACTTACAGAATCCTTTGCATAGACAAAAGCACAAGACCATGTTTTGTCAGGCATACTTTGGGCGATGCTGGGGTTGGTAGTCTGATTTTAATACAATTTTTTGCAGGACATGCATGTAAATTCAAGATGTGATCACAAATCTATGTTGAATGTTTAAAACATTTATTACAGTGTAAAACACACTGACCCCCAAAATGCTCTCCCTTACTTTGAACACACTTTCCCTTCATTCTTGACATTTTCTAAAGCAGCTCTCAAAGTCCTTTTTCATGAGTGAGTTTCATGGAGCTGTCATGAGCGCTTCAACATCCTGAACTGATTGAAAACATTTCCCTTCCATGGTCACTTTTTCTCTGTGGAAGAATCAAAAGTCACTTGGTGCCAGATCTGGTGAATGAAGTGGATAAATACACACTGTAATGATTTTATGAGTCTGTCTTTGTTCCAGCACTCACTGTATTTTTTTATTGCTCCTCATAAAGACACTCAAAACAACAGACTTCCAGAACTGCTTTGGAGCGTGGCCAGAAGGATGGGATAGTATGTTTGAAGGCAGGGGTGGATTAATGTCAGTGTGTCTTTTGCTGCGATAACTCACTGTGTATTTTGACCATACTTCCTAGTTTTTTTCCTGTTCTAGAACGATGCAGAAGGTCTGGAAACATGGTGTGGCAGGGGGTGGCTAGAGGAGGAGGACAGAGGCCTCGGGGGAGGAGGGCAGGGCACCCTTGTGGTGTGCCCTCTCCCATCCCCGGGCTTCTTCTGTCCTCACCGAGACCCAGAGTTTGGTAAGGAAGTGTGGAGTGCTTGTCGCAAAGCACCCTGGAACCAAAGAGCTTGTGTAACACTGTGTAGCAACCAGGACTGCAAAGCCAGGACCGCACTTGCTTCCATGGCCTAAATTGCCTAACTGACCTTTCATCAAGTTCAAATTATAGCTGACCTGATATTGGGTACGGCAGGGGTAGGCAGAGTCTCTGTAATTCTGCTTGGTACGGAGTTCTCTCGTGACTCCACAGATGGTTCTGCGGTGAATAGTCATGTCCTTTTTCTCCTTCTTTGAAAAGAAGTAACTGTGGATTTGGGAAAACATTAAGAAACAATGAGCACAGCTTCTGCTTGTGTAAACTCAAGCAAGGGCTGGCACAGGGTGCCTTCTCCTGAGGCACAGCCAGTAAACAGGACCGTTCACCCCTCCTGATGACACCTTGCTTCTGCACAGTCTCAGGCAGAGTTACATAAACTAAATGTCTTCCGAGCTTTTCTTTCTGTTGTGTCAACAGAACTTAACTTGTACACATTATAGAGAGAGATCCATGCTCTACACTGAGTGGTATGTTTTATAGTTTTGTCATATGGGGCAATTTCTGTTGATATTGACCACTTTCCTTTGTTTCAGGATCAGAAATAAAACCAGGTGAAAAATTCATGTATGGTTTTACATGAGGGGGTGATGAATGGTAATAAAATTAATGTAGCATAGTCATGTAACTCGTGAAAAAGCATTTGGTCTTCAAAGTGCCCACTTGGAAGGTTTCTAAGTTAAAGAAATTTCTAAAAGCACTTCTGAAACAAGTTTCTAAGCGTCACATGTAGTAGGTCCCTTTCACTCTGAGACAGAGAGGGCTAAGGAGCATAGGACAAGCGACCACCTATTTACCGGCCCCTTCCATTTGATATTTAGTAGTGTTTGAAGACTTTCCGGTCTTTGACACCTGTTTCATGTGCACCTGGTGCCCTCTAGTGACAAGGAGCAGTCTGTGGCCACCTTCTGTCTCAGGGCTAAAGAAATCTTTCTCACAGCCTACCGATATTCCTAGGGTAGAAAAGAGGCCTGGAGTTGGAGGACCTTCATAATTAAGAAGGCAAATATCGACAGGCATCCTCAGGTTTATAAGGTAAGGGTTCTTAAATGTTTTTGAAGTTTCTCTTTTCTTTAAGAGCAGGCACACTCGCTGCCTTGTGTCTCTGGAAACTTTGAGAGTAAACAAGCTGCATTTTTAAGGCTGCCCCAAATCCTCTCAGCTCTGAGAGACCATGGAATAAAGCATCAGTTCGCTAACATTCTGCAGTCCACAGCCCAGATCCTCCAAAGGACCAAAGATTATCAGCACCCAAGTGTCTTCCATGCCTGTCTCCAAAGCCTTTATTCCCCTCAGGGAGCTCTTCAGCCTACAGTGCTGACAGCGCCCACCTTGACCCCAGAGGAGAACATGCTGTCCTCCCAGCCCCTTCTTTCTGAGCTGGCATCAGCTTCAAGCCAGGCCACGCCTTCCCTTTACTGGTCCGCACTTCAGCACTTGAATCCAGATCTTAACCATTTCCCACTGAGACCATTTTTTTCTCTTCCAAATTTTGGTTCTTTCTCCTACTCCCATTCATCTTTTTTACTGCAACTAGCTCTATTTCCCAAAACACTATTATCTAGCAAGCAAAATGACTCCAACTTGTTTCTTCAGCTTTTTTCAGATTTTCAGATACAGGACACACTGTTTTTCTCTAAACACACCGCTCTCCTTCTCCCGTGCTGGCATGCACTTCACCCTCTCTGTGGAGGCGAAAGAAGGCATTATAAATATTGCAGGCACTCACCAAGTGGCATTTTAGCTAGGCAGCTATGAGCTGCCTATCTACCTTTATCTATCCATCTATCCATCTATCATCTACCATCTCTACACATCTACGTGATCTGTAACATACACATGTACATGATAAAGTAGATTTGATCATCCTGCAGGAACTGCAAGACTTGAAAGAATCCAGTTTTCTTTCATCAAAATGTATCTACTCTACACCATGATTCCTCACACGTTTCACTTACATGTGGCATAGACTGATTTTTTTCTTGAACTAATGGAAGCTTATTGAAGGGTCAAGTATTACTTCATGGAAATAGGTGTCTACCAAGAAGCAGAGAAGGGGGAGTGTGTTTCATCATTTTTTCCTCTCTCACCTCCCCTTTATGCACTGTGGCCAAGTCAGCTGAAAAAATAAATTGTGCAAGCAAACTGCCACCTCACCATCTTGTCTCAGAAGCTCCTGCTGGCAGCATAGGCCTCATATACCAGATGGGGTGTTCTGAGAGGGACCGATGGATTCCAGCTCCCCTAATTTACAGCGCTCCTTCCCATAGCATCAGACTCAGGAAACAGCATCCGTGGCTGGCTGGCTGTCCTGAGACAAAGCAGGCAGGGGCTCCAACACAGAGACACTAGTTACCATGACCTTGCTGCTGAACACACTCACTCCCTTAGAGAACTTAACACTGGCAAAAGCACAGAGGAAAAAGACCCACTTTGCCAACAAGCTGTTATGCAAATACAAAGATGTGGTATTAAATCTTGCCCAGTAAACGTTCTTTCCATGACTAGATCTATTAACTGGTGCTTCAACTTCAAAACTATTACACATTTTAAGAATCCAATTAGCTATATTTATTAGAAATATCTGAACATTTTTCCACCTGTTATTTTCACATTAAAATATCGGTAAGGGGATAGAGAAAGCTTCAGCCTGTTTCTCACTTTTCACCAAATGTTAGACTGTATCATGAGTAAACCAACTCAACAAAGGGAAATGAACTCACCTCTCCACTGGGAGAAAGTTCAGAGGAAGCAGCCTGACTCGAGGAAAAAGGAACACCGGGTAAACTAGATGATAGATAACCGAATCTAAGCTCAATATCTACAGTACACTTTGTGCGGTAGCCCACGCAATCCCAGATCTTGAATTCAGTTGGTACAAATCCACTCTGAAAGGCCACCCCATGTGTAATCATCATAAAACTGCCATTTGGAAGCACTTTGGGGACTTCCCTTGGAGACATACCATCTGTTACTTTCCGACCCAGAGACCAAGGCTTGAATCTCAGCCCTCGGCCATAATTTCTTCTGGTGAGGGTTTTGGAAGTAGTGCAACTTCACTCGTCCTCTCTGGGACAGCAGGCCTGGAAGGGGAGAGTCAGTGCTCTGCACCCCCTCCATTTTCTCTGAGATAGCAAGGCCTGAAGAGGAAAGTCAGTCTGCCCTCTGTGATCTGTGCTTCCTTCATTATCTCTGGGAGAGGAGAGTAAATCCGCATGCTGTGCTCCCTCCACTATCTTGGGAGTAGCAAGGTCTGAACGAGGAGTGTGAGTCCATGCTCTGTGCTTCCTCCATGGTCTTGGAGACAGCAGCGTCTATGAGAGGAGTGTAAGAACACACACCTTTGTCAAGTAGATTGACTGGAACCCCAAGTCCTGAGACCCAGGACAACAGCTGGGCATGGGTGCGTGGGTGCCTCACACGCCTTTGGAGGGCAGAGTAATTGTCGAGATCGGCAATGTGGAAATGGCTGAAGCAGCAGAGAGCAGCCAGCAGGAGGATTCTAGAGAACTGCACCAGCGGAAGTCCAGTCCCAGCCCCCACACCCGGAGGCCAAGATCAGCCCCATACCCAGCACATTTCTGGGATGAAATATGGACCCTATCACAGAACTGCGAGCACCAGAGGTACGTTACCACTTTCATTCTCCTTGTTTTTCTGACTCGCTCTCCCTGTCCTGTCCGGCTGGATGTCATCGCTTTGTTCTGTATCCTGTGGTTGTCTTTGTATTGGGGTTTTTTCTTTCTTTCTGCTCATTCCCTCACTGCCTTTTTCTTTCTTTCTTCTCTTCGTTTTCATTCTCTCTATTCCTTTGTCAACGTTCGAGTCTCTCCTCTCTTCATTTTCTTCTACGGAACCCTTTCTTTCCTCAAACTTTCAAATGAGCGACGCTGCCTCCGCCCTTTCCGACTGCTGCTTCGTACTGCATTTCATTCTTTCCCTCTTCTGCCCTCCAGTCCCCCAGCCCAGGTGGCCGTCTTCAACTCCAGCCCTGGGGCTCACTCACCACTTCAGCCCGTCCCCTCCCCATCCATCCTAGACCCTTACCTCCCCAGAAGGGCAAAAGCCACCCAACTAAGGGGGAAACCACTGCATACAACGCACAACAAATGTTTAATTTTGCTATACAATTCTAGAGTTTTCTCCTGTGGTCAGAGGTAACAACAATTTATCAGTAGTTAAGCTGTACTTGAAACTATTGTTATTACTAATGTTACTACATTAGCCAGGATGTTCTACATGTTATAAATAGCTTTTGTCTCCCTATGATAACACTATGACTGTATGAGATCATAATCATCACCACAGCCCAATACCAAAGGATTAGGAGCTGAGCCAAATAGTAATCTTGCATCTTTTACAAATTGGGAAGCTAGGGTCTTGGGATAGTCATGAGAAACCACCTACATCTAGAAGACACCTTTGAAGAACAGACATTCTCTAGGTAAACCTCAATATCTGTGATAAAGCTATATATCATAAGAAACTGGCAACATAGAAAACAAAATAAAAAAGAGAAAATAGAAAATGAAAAGACACAGAAGCAAAATGCAACTGCAGACCCCCAGCCCACCAAGAACAAACCCAGAACTCAAAGAGATAGAGGAAACGGGAAAGGAAACACTGGAACTTTTCTGAAATGATTGCAACAGAAGTGAAAAAAACAAGTGGAAAAGGCTAAGGAGAAAATAATCTCTCATGTACAGAAAAATGAGGCTTAAAATCAAAGATAGAGAAGACACAGATGAAAGAATAGATGAGCTTAGAAAAATGATGGAAACAAAAAAATGCCCTGCCTAGGAAAGTGTAATCCATGAAACAGATCCAAATAGAAACTCAAGACAAAATCTCTATTGAAAGTATATGCAACAGGTTGAACGAATGAGAGGATCAAATTTCAGACCCTGAAGACAGAATTGCAGCTAGTGATAGTGAAAAGAAAGATATATTAAAGACATATTAAAAATAGCAAGAGACCATTTAAAAATCAATCCAACAGCTACAAGATAAAGCACAAAAGAATAACACAAGTTTGACTGGGATCAGTGAGAAAGCTGGAGACAGTACAAATGACATTAAAAAAAAAAACTTCACAGAATAATGGATAAAGAATTTGACATAGAAATAAATGAAGCACATAGAACTCCAAACATACACGACCAAAATAAAACTACACCAAAGTATATAATAATGAAGATTCCAGAAATTCAGCACAAGAACAGATTACAAGCTGTTAGAGAAACAGATCGCCTATAAAGGAAAGCCCATCTGAATCACAGATTTCTCAACACAAACTCTCAAGTCAAGAAGAGCTTGGAGTGAAATATTTCAGGTTCTGCAAGAAAACAACCTCCAACCCAGATAGATGTACCCTGCAAAACTATCTCTCAAATTTAATGGAGAAATAAGATACTTCCATGACAAAGAACAATTGAAGAGATTTATGAACACCAAACCAATGCTACAAAGAGATAAAATGGCCTAGGCAGAGATAAAAATGACCACAATTCCAAGAACAACACCACAAAAAAAACCACCAGGCAGGGCAACCAATTAAACAGAGGTGAAAAGCAGGAAGCCAACAGCAGGAAAATACCATATACCTGAGTCACTTCCCTTTTGGACCCATAGTAGCTAAGCGGCTATACTGCACTTGTGATCCTATAGATTGATTATAGTTTGCCCCACACTTCACTCACACTGTGACTTTGCTATATAAATTACACCTGGTAAAGAGCCTAGGTGGCAGCCCACTTTCAGGGGCCCTCCTGTCTCTCAGCAGGTCTCTCTTAGTAAAACTTTCCTACTCTATCTCCACTGTCCTTTAGAATTCATTCTTCGATTTTAGGGGACACAAAGTCGGCCCATCTGACACCTAGCGGACACTCCTTCCCCAGGTATCTTACACGCCCTCCACCATGGGCACTCTTCTACACCCTTACCGTGCTCAACTTGTTTTCATTAGCATTCACTGCGTCCCAACACACTACGTAACTGTTATGGTTTAGATCCCAAATGTTCCCCCAAGTCCCATATTCAGAGGTGGGACTTTAGGAAGGTGATTGACTCATGGGGTTGCTAAACTCATCAGCACATTAACCTACAGATGAATTCATAGCTGAATGTGCCATGAGAAGGTGGGCGGAGGTGGGTGTGGCCAGGCCAGGGGCTCTCCCGCCCTTTCATTCCCGCTCCCTGGGCTCCCTGGCTGCTCGGTGTTGAGCAGCTTTCCTCTACCGTGCCCTCCCACTGTGCTCTTTTGTCTTAAAGCCAATACACCATGGACTGAATCCTCTGAAAACCATGACCCCAAATAAACCTCTCTTCCTTTAAATTGGAGGGGTTGGGAGGAGGGAGAGAAAGGAGAAGGGAGTGTAAATAGAACTCGGATATGTTACGCATGTACACCACTGCCCCATGACTAATGTAATCAGTGTGTACTGTAAACATGTACTAATAAAAGTTTTTAAAAGCCGTGATTCAAATGAATAGAGAATATTCACTGTATTCCAGATGATATAAATTTTAAAGTTTTAACAGTTACAAAAAAGAAAAAATTATTTTGAACATTCGCTAGCATACTTGACAAGAGGTAAACATTGCCTATTTAACCTAGAAGTCTATGCAACCAAGTAACAGCACCTAAAAGCAAAATCACAAACACAGATGAACGCAGGCAGCCCTGCAGATTACACTCGTTGCCTGGTCAGCCCATGCTCTTCTGCGGTTCTTCAATGAGCCCCTCCTTGGTCCTGGAAATGCCCATTGCCCAGGTCTCTGCGATCCTTCGGTATTTTGTCTTTTTCCTATAACTGGGCATACTCAGCCCTTTACTATTGCTTCTCTTTCCATCAAGCCACCACCCCATTTCTTTTCATTAAGGCAAAGGTGTCTACTGTTTTAGGAATGGATCACATTCTGTTTTTCTCAAATTTTACTGTTTTTGTTGAGGTTATTGTTTTGCGAGTGCTCTTATTTCAAAACTATAAAGGTTTTGATTGATTTACCCATAACTGTCTTTTCCTGTAGCTTTTACTACTAGGACACAATTTTACAGAAAGTGGGGGTTGTCAGGAATACCTGTCACATTATAACAACATGTAAGTCAAAACTACTCTTGGAAATTCCTTAAGAAGGATCCAGTGGAGACCATCACGCCTCAGGGGAAACCGGAGAGTACACCGTCCAGCTCTGGGGAAGCTTGAGAAGTTGGCCCGGCTTCCTTTCACCGACCTCCCTGTCCTGCAGCACAGTCGCTGTTCAGAGCGAGGAGACTTGAAGGAACCGAGTGCATGCACTATCATCTAATTCTCAGACTTCTGCCTTCGGAATCACATGCTTTATTTCCACTGATGAAAAAACTGAGTCCCAAAGGTATAAAAACTTGTTTGAAATTCCTCTGCTTCCAAGCAGGGAGCAGTCTGATCCAGTGTGAGCCTTGCGCTATCGTGAAGGAGCTTTCTTTCAGAAACCGAACAGCTCTTCTTTACATTTTAAATCTTCACATAGGAAAATAACATCCAGTCTTGCTAATTGCGCAGGCTGGACTTGAACTCGCTATCTTATCTCATCCTCCTGAGTGCTAGATTACAGGTTTGCACAGCACGCAGTACACCCAGGATAATCAGCCTTTCATGTGGTATTTTTTTAGGTGCTTTTATTGGAAAGAAAACAAAGCGTTCATTAACAATTATGTTGTGGTACAGAAAGAATATGGACTATGGAGTCAAACACATTTGAGGTCCTTTATTCAAAAGATTTTTCACTAATGTATCACTGCGTATCATTATGCTAGTCAGGCAGTGTGGTATATCTGAAAACTATGGTGCTGCATCTTGGTGAGCTTACATGCTAGTGGTATAACGTTTTCATATGTGCACCAGAAACATAACCCATTTTGCAGGGACACAACAACTCAAAATTAGGTGTACAATAAGAATTCACAAATAGAAAACATCTGCTATTAGTAGTAACTAAAGTTTTAAAGATGAGTCTGATTTTAAAAAGAAAGGTAGAGGCAGACATGGTAAAAGAATGTGTCCCAGTTAAGAGTTCCAGTGTCTAAGCATGGGTGTTCTAATGAATGCAATCCAGACAACTGAAAATCCAGTTTCAACCTTTATTTCACACGATTCACGTACATACAAAATATTTATAGAAAGACTGTTGGTCTCAAATGTGAAATTTCAGAAATCAATACAGAATGTCCTCAATTTAGGGTAAGAAAAAATGTTAAAACAGTACATTTGTTGCACTAACTATAAAGGAAGAGAGTGATACCTATATTTTGCAGCTTTTGTTTACTGAAAGATACCACTAAGGAAATGAAAGATGGAGAGATATTTGCAAGGAAAAAATGGGCAGATTTAGGATATCCAAATAAATGAACAGTTGCTCAACTTCATTATCTTTAATGTCAGAAAAAATCTAATTAAAACCAAAATTCAAAAGGGTGTGCAAGTTGGTAAGAATGCAGGGCATGTAGAAATATGCAATCACAATGGCAGAAGAGTAAACTTCGAGAGTGAAGAAGACATCTTGGCAACAACTACTGAAATTGAACATCTGCACATCTTATCACCCAATAATTTGTCTTACCTGTACTCTCAACAAAGACGTCACGTATGTGCCAAAGGAATTGTGCAAGATGTCCACAGCTGCATTATTCTTCATAGCCAAAGAAACTGCAAACAGCACAACTGCTCACAGATGTGGATATATTCAGACAACAGAACACTATACAACAGGCAACAAACACTGCTGTATATAATACCGTAACAAGTGATTCACATAAATACAGTGTTGAAGAAATCAGATACAGAATGTACCTTGTAGGATTCCACTTCTGGGAAATTCCATCAACTGGCAGTTACCTGTGCCATTAGAATTCAGGATAATGGTTATCTTCTACAGACAGTAGAGACCTGCAATTTCAGGAGGCTGAAGGGGTGATGTGGGGGCTTTTGACTACAGCAGTGGTTATGAGTGCCTGTACTAATTCATTTGTGCATTTTTATGAGTTCATTTCAGTAACAAATTATTCCAAGAGTATTTTAAAAGGCACAGTTAGCAAGGAGTTAGTACTTTGCTTGAAGACCAATTTACAGTAATAAATTTTCTTTAGATACCTTTTTACTCTACCCTCTGGTATTGGGATTGAACCTAGGGCCTCACATGTGCTAGACGAGTGTTCTAGCATGGAGCTATGTACATAGCCTCCACTGTTTGAAACAATTTTCAGTCTTGCTAAACTGTCAGGCTGGCATCAAACTTGCAATCTTCCTCCCAGCCTCCTGAGCAGCTGGGATTATAGGCATGCACCATTGTATCCATCTTCAAATGCCTACTGGTATTTGCCACTGGAGATTATTTTTAATCATAAAAATGACACTCAAAGTAAATTTAAGCCTATTGTTTTTCAAATTTGGCAGCAGAATTTCTAAATATCACAAGCATAGTTTCATGCCAGTAGCACAGCCCTTTCAAATGAAAATCAGAAATACGGAATAAAAAGTGTTTCCTAAATACATACTGTAAAATAGAATACTGTAAGGCTAAATCCTTCTAGCTTTACTTGAATTTTTATTCAACATATATTTACAGAATTATGTACCCATAATTTACTGAAATGTTGAGATTATAGCTTATTTAGCAAGTTACACACTGAATTTTGTGATTCTTTGTTGTGACATTCAACAAATGACTTAATTAAGCTTATCTATACAATGCTGTCTTATCTATACAAATGGGAGAAATGAAATCTTGAGGACTCAAGAACCTACGGTAGATTTAAATCTCTAGGCTAACAACACATAAAATTCCTTCTTTTTAATTCTTAAAATGAGTTTATTTTAAACCTCCTTCATATTCTCTTGCCAATTTTGTTTCTACTGCCATAACTTTTCTTCTCCAGTTAATTCTGAAACTGAGTATAAATGTAGTATTGTCTTTCCTAGTCTCTGAAGTGATACTCTTTTACTATTAAATGAAACACTGTCTTCTCTTGGGGGACAAACAACCCACCCCCAATCAATACTGTCTTTGGTAAGTATCCTCCACTCTACCTCCACCCCTACAGCCCCCAGCAGGCTAACCCAAAACATGTATCTCTTGTCCTGGAATCATAAGCTCAGAAGAGGACATATAGTAAGAAATAAGCTTTTTATTCACTTTGGCATTTTAAATAATATTAACCATCTTACCATAACATCTACTGTACTCCAGGTATTGACCCAAAGGAGCTAAACACTTGGTCCACACAAGAACTTGGACATCAAGGTTTACAGCAGCTCTATTCATAATTGCCAAAACCTCGACACGACCAAGATAACCTTGAGCAGGGGAGAGAAAAGTAATCTGTGGTACATCTAGATGACACACTGCTCCTCAGCACTAAAAAGATGTAACAGCCCATAAAACTACAAGGAACAACATTTAGTATGTATTACTAAGCAGAAACCACTATGAAACAGTCACCACAGTGTACCATTCCAACTACAGAATATTCTAGAAAAGGCCAGGAGACAATAAAACGATTAGTGGTTAAGAGAGATCTGGGGTGGGAGCTGGGGCTGAGTAGGTAGAACGGAGATTTTTAGGGGAACGAAAATACTCTGGTATGACAATGATGGATATATGTCACTGTACATTTACCCAAGCCTATGCACAACACTAAAAATGAAGCTTAATGTACACTATGGATTTTAAGTGACTAAAACAGAGATTTATGCAGGCCAAAGGTAAGTTAAATGCAGCACTAAACAGGTCCTCTCATGAACAGAGGTCGTAATTCAGCTCAATTACCTTTCTTGCAACATAATCCTTTCTCTTAAATATCAAATTGTCTGATTTTGACAATAATAATTCTGGTGTACCTAAACATGACAGTTACACTAGAATGATGGTGTTTGAAGTTGCTTTCCTGTAAGAATTCTTGGCACACTGTAAACAATTTAGACAAAAAAAGAAATAAGGGTCCTTCTAATATATTAATACAAATGGGCATTTAAAAATCACTACATACCTTTTGTAAATAAGTCAAAGTACTATTTATTTATGCCATACTTACATACTTACAAAGTTGATTTTATTCATACATTATTCTGCACAGTATCACAAAATGAACACTGTATCCTGGGAGTAAAAATCCACGTTTTTTAATAATTTATGTTTAACCCAACAACTTTTAAAACAAAGATTATCATCAATTTGGCTTTACAAATCAAAGTCATGTTGAGAACTTTATCTAGCCATGGGACAGAATGAATTTGATAGCACGTTAATTCAGGTGACCCTGAGTTAGCTCTTAATTTGCATATTTTAAAACAGACATGCATTATACAACTGCATGTGTACTTTTACATACTTTATTCTATCATACTACTTTTCTGTCTGCATCGTCTCAGTTTTCGACCTCAGTAATCCTGAAGAGACTGAGGAATAAACAATGTGAAAGCAAAAGCGACAAGAGAATCAGAAGAGGAAACTACCTGTATCACCTAAAGCTTTTATAACTTCAGTCTCTGAGGCACCGTTTAATCCAGAGTTAGACTGGACTAAAAAACTTACCGGGGGGTAAGGGTGTGCCTCAGTGGTAGAGGACTTGCCTAGTACCCATGAAGCCCTGGGTCCAAGCAGAAAAAAAAGAAAGAAACCTACAGCAATTAAAAGAAGCCTGGAACTAAATAAATAGCAATAACCTGAGGCTGACTTTTCCTGGATTTTTTTCTATGCTAATTAAGCGTATAAGCTTACAAAATTAAATGATTTGGATTAAATATATAAAACAAAATTCAGTAACCTGGAGCTCTTCAAAAAAACTACAAAAACCACAACAATGATTATCAATTGTATTAAAGACGGGTTTTCCTAAAAAGCTTAAGAAACAAAAAAATGCAAATAGACACCCACCCATTTCCTCCAAAGGACGTTAATATGAGAGTTACAGGGAGACGGTGGGAAGAGAAAAGGAGAGGTGGAGAGGTGGACCTGGAGCTGGTAAGGCAACCTGTGGCCTCAAACTGATCAAATGCCCGTCTGGCATCCAAACACAGATACCGCGAGTCACTCTCCTTGCTCCTCCTGCAACTGGAAAATCTCAGACAAAACAGAAGATGTGAAAGCTGAGCACGCACAGGCACTCATATGTTCCTCTGACAACGTGGGCCAACACCACAATCCGAGGCCAGACCGCAACGTCTGCCCACTCTCTTCTGTGTGCCTTTCTCCTCACCCGCTCACACTGCTCTGAAGAACAGAAGGCTCGCCTCAGAGGTCACTGGCGCGTGAGAGTTTATCTAGCTTTAAGGGAGCCTTGGCTAACTCTGGCCCTGGAATGTGGGGACTGTAGGAAAATCACCACCCAATGAAACATCAGTTGATGTTTGTGATTCTATCAAAGCAATCCTTAAAAGCATCAAGGAAGATACTTGGTAAAACAAAAAGAAAAAAATTCAATCATTGTTAAGAACTATGATAGTTCCCTATAATAGGAAAGTAGCAGAAATATTTTTTAACTATGGACTTCAGCCTGTATTAAAAGACTATCACAGGGCCAACCCCCTGATAAATACATTATAAAAGGATAGCTTTAGGAATGAGGCAAATGGTACAGCAAGGTCTCTCTTTCCTGCAAAGGACAAAGAAAAGTATTCTGTCCCTGTTACCCTTGGGCAAAAATTCACACTAGTAATTGATTATCTGATTTCTCTCACAGCTCTGAATGATACAGATGTCTGCATTTCTCTGAAAAATCATTATACAGTGCTTGGAAATTAACAGTTTCAAAACTAAGAATTTTCATTCTCAGGTAGCAATGGGAGAAAGGACATAATCAGCACAAATAACATTAATACGAAACAAACCTTACATGTAAAGACAGTACAGGATAGGAGCTCCAATACCCATAAAACTGCCAGATTATGCTACTTCTGACATCTAAATAACAGTATATAAGAGTAAATACAAATTAAATTTATATATGAAATTATCATTAAAAAGTTACACATACTTGCATAGAGTTCCACTATATAATAAAAAAATTTACTCAGTTTTGATTTACACAAATCCAACAATGGTAAAATATATTATCTGAAGGAAAAAAATGCTTTCACTAAATACAAACATAATGAACTACAAAAACTAGATTGAATAGAAATGTTTTTTGAAAACGTCTATAAAAAAGGCAGAATGGCACAAAGTTAAAAAAGCAGTATTTAAGACAAACCAAGTAAGTAACCTTAACTTAAAGAGACATACTACCCCGTAAGAAAACAAAGTAATCCCCTCTCAAAACTTTGTCTTTTACAGTGTGGAAAATATAAGCAGAAGGAGGAAGACAGCTGTTGTCAGAGTTTATCCTCGTAAGTGCTGAGTAGTGTTATACAAAAACAAAACAGGTATGTCTAATCCACATACTTGGATCATTGGTCCTTTAGTTGTTATATACCAATGAAAAAATACAATGTAGTATCCCAGTGTTCACAATATAAATCTGTAAAATGCCAAAAATTACTTGTAAAAAAGGGACAAGTATAATTTTCTGAACTATATGTATACATGATAACCAAACAGAAATGATCAACTTTCTTACTGTGCCCATAGTATATAAAACAAGCACAGAAATGTGTGACATCCCCAAGTAGGTATCTTAAGGTAAACTGCTGAGCGCACTGCTCACCATCAGGCCTGAGATCATACCCATATACACAAAGCAAAAAGAGAACACTTTCTAAAAACTCAACGAACAGGTCTTTAACAATAAAATCAGGTACAGATCACTGAATTGTGTTTGCAGATGAATTCCCACTTTATAAATCTGGCATACTAAATTGTACTTTTATTATAAACATGTTTGTGCACTTCCTTTTTTGAGAACTAGGACAGGCGCAATTACATAATTATAAAAAAGATCTATGTTTTTCTTCCATTAGAATAACACTATACCTATCTAGGAAAAAATAGTGCAGTCTACAGGAAAATTACAAAAACCATTAAGATTCATTGAAGTTACTCAATTTAAGAAGACAGAATTTCTTCTTCAACAGCAAGTTCAGAGAAGGAAGTCTCAGTGTCCTCGTGTCTCCTCTCACACAGCCCTGGGGGGCAGGCGCTGCTTGTACATGCCCGCCATGGCTTTGGCTGCACTGTAGATCATCTGTCGACGTGACATACCAGTAAAAGCCACGTGCCAGTCAGTCCGGCTGACATTCAGTAAACTCTTTTCCAAGACTTCACCCACTGTTACCAAAAGGCCTGACCAACGCAGATTGTAGTCCTGGGGAGTTAGACTTTGAGCCTATGGAAAAATAAAATCCTTAATACTTTTATGATGCATTAAAAAATGTCACGAACTAGCTATGTTAAGACATCTCAAAGTCTTTACTGAGGTTACTCTTAATACAGACTATGACAAATGCTGAGAAACAGATAGATATGCAGCCAATGGTATAAAATTACAGGGCTATAAAAGAATCAAAATGATACTGCACACATCTACTTTGTTAAAAATCTCCCCTTTTGCTCTTTCTTTCCATTCATATATACCTTTTTCTTTTTCTGCAGTGCTGGGAATTTGTGCATATTTAAATTTTAAATCTAACTGCCGCACCTATTGACAGAGCTCAGGGCCAAAAGCTTCAATCCCAGCCCCACCTTCAGCATCATTTCTGGTTAGCCACAGGGGCAGTGCAGGTCGGGCACACTGCTGGCTGCCTGTAACGCCACCTTAGGGAAGCTGAGGCAAGACCACCAAGTTCAAGTCCCATCTGGGCAACTTAGCAATTTAGTGAGACCCTGCCTCAAAATTTATGTATTTATTTTTTTGGTACCAGAAATCAAACTCAGGACCTTACGCTTGCCAGCCAAGTGCTTGTGCCTCTGAGCTATATCCCTGGGCTTGCCTCAAAATTTAAAAACAAAATTACAAAAAAAAGATTGGCAATTAAAAATGCAGACTTTAGGCCAGCTGGCAAGCACAAGGTCCTGGGTTCAATTGCCAGTACCAAAAAAAAAAAAAAAACAAGATTCTGCCTAAGAGCTCTGAGTGGGCCCAAGAGTCTGCACTATTTTAGCTCCTAGGTGATGCTCACGATGTTAGGCTTACACTTCCGAAGACCAAGGTATTTGATGTTACCAGCAAAAGTCAAAAAGAGCTGTGTTTTTAATAGGGACAGGGAAAGAGTTGCTTGTATTTAACAAGCATAAATTATATGAAATCTTTTTCCAGATTTTTCACTACTATACATACTGATGATAATTCTTTTTCTTCAGAAAGCTGATTTCTAGCTCCCCAAATTTTTAAAAAAGTTCAAAAATAAAATAGCACAGATATAAAACATTTCAGGATAGCTGAAGAAATAGAGCTGAATAGTGGGCAATACAACGGTACCTCAGTTCACACACTTAATACCACAGTTTTGGCTGCAAACGAATTGGATGAGAGCCAAATTAAACGCAATGGTTATGTTCAATGGTGACCACATGGGGAAATTTGATTCATTTTTGTCCAATTTGGTTGTAACCAGCATCATGGACAGAACTGAGTTCTCAAACTAAGACATCACTATAAAAGTATTTTAATGAATGTATTTTCATTCCTCTAAATTCTGATACATGAAAAAAAGACATCAGAATAAAAGCAGATCACACCCATTCAATACTGCTATTTAATCATATTAATGGTTGCTGTGCATTTCTCATCTTCATTGTATACATGTTAAAGCATTCATATCTCCCTGCTAATAACTGGGATGGTATTGAATATGCCTTTTTGGACATTCACTGAGCAGTAAGTCATAGATATTTTTAGATATTAGTGTACAGAGGTCCATTTCATTCTTTGAGCATGTCTACTACAGTCCAAAAAATACAATAAAAACTTTCCTTTTGTAACAGTCAACATCTAGTACAGGTGTCAGTAAACTTTCTGAAAAGGGATAGACAAATTTAGGTTTTAGAGTCAGTCTTCATTTCAACTACTCAATTCAGTTGCTGCAGTACATAAACAGCTGTAACAACATGTAAGAAACTAGGAGAGTAAGTTCCAATAAGTTTACTTTTTTTTGGACACGGTCTCGCTGTGGAGCCCAGGCTGGCCTCAAACACACAGTGACTCTCCTGCCTCTGCCTGTGAACTGCTGGGATTACAGGTGTGCACCACCACATCCAGTTCCAACCAACTTACTTATAAAAAGGAAGCGGCAGGCCAGATTTGGCTGTGGGCCACTGTGCTGACTTCAGACCCATCACAACATTAACAATGGCAGTGATGGGAGCATCCTTATAATTACAGGTCTTCTAACACTTTATCATGAGGTCTGAGGTTTACCTTGATCTCCTAATACAAATATACTCTTCTAATCTTAATTAGCTAAGCCTATGTAATAATCTGGTTATTATTTCCAGCAAAAAATTCTGCTAGAATCCGTCTCCTTGTTCACTCTGTTAATATGTTGAGCTACATAACTGATTTGCTACTGATGAATCATTCCATTCTTGGGATAAACCCTTCATGGTCAGGATATAATGTTCTAATGTATTTCTGAATTTACTCTCCATTTCACCAATGATTTCAACATTTTTCTTAAGTAATCATGAACTAACATCATCTTTGGTGTTAAGATATCAAATTAGAAACATTTACTGAGGATCAACTATACCTTGAACGTTTTGTGGAACTCACTTTAACACCATTGGAATGCAAAGATTTTTTTGGTTACATGCAATTCTTTTATTAGAATGACTCAATGAAGTACAGTAATTGGGTTAAATCATGAGACTGACAATACATGATTGTTTCTATTAGAAAGCAATTTTGCATAGCTCAACCTAATACTTCTGAATCAACACAGTAAAATTTGTATTTTCCTAGAAAATGTATCATTTCATCTAAATTTGTTGGTATAACAGTATGCAGTGTTCACTTATAATCTTTTAATCATCTTCATCTTGGAATGAGTTTATTAATACCTATTAAAATTTCCTTGCTGGGCGTGGTGGCGCATGCCTGTAATCCCAGCACTCGACAGTCTGAGGCAGGAGGATCACTGCAAGTTCAAAACCAGCCTGGGCTACAAAGTGAGCTTAAGGTCAGCCTGAACTGCATAGTGAGACCCTGTCTCAAAAAGATCCCCCAAAAAAGGGGTAACCAAAAATTTACTGAGCTTTTGAAAAGAAATTATGGTATAAATAAAAATTCTATGAAAATTTCAAAAACTCAGGCATCAATTCTTAGTTTCCTTTACAAACTACAAGCTTCTAAATGGGCCACAGATTGTTTTCAGATACTTTATGAATACACTATGCCAAATGTAGATGTAACTACACATAGCATGAATTTCAAATGTTTATAAACCCCAAATAATTTTAACACAGAAAAAAGCAAAACAACTTTTAATAGTATAGCTGTTCCAATGTAAATATATACACATTCCTCTTTATTCATTAAATTAGAAAATTTTATATAAAAATACAGAAAAATAAAAATTATTGTTTATATCTGCACTCTTTTGGAAATTATGGATAGATATACCACTATGTTCATTTTTTACCCAACATAACTAAGATGTGATTATCATTTAAGGTTTCTCACACTGACCTGTTACTGAAGATGCACAACTAAGATGGGAGATCAAGAAACGGGAGATGCAGAGAACAGTGGACACAAACACGGGACAGAGGGGGAAGCAAATGAAAGATGGCTATAAAGCAAGCAGGAAAATGAAGTTTCTTCTAATCTTACGAAGCGGAATAGTCACAAAAACAAGAAAAAATGAAAAGAACAAGTAACCATGTAATAAATTACCTTTCTAAAGAAGAAAACAAAAGGTACTAAAAAACAAAGGACCAGGAAATTGAAAAGCAAATAAAGACCAATAGTAAAAAAAAAAAAAAAACTGAGACAAAATCAAGAATATATTTCTAAAAAATATCTAGCACAAATTTTTATTCTGAAACTAGTACTTCAAATTTCCTCAGAGCCTAATGAAAAAACTGGCTTTCACACGCCAAAGACTGAAAATAGACTCAGGTCTACCTACCAGGCACTAAACTAAAATCAAAATGGACCAAAGATCTAAATATTAGAACCCTAAATCCGCTGAAAGAGAGAATAGGTAGAATTCTTCGAGACATAGGTGTAGGTAAATATTTCATGAACACACCCCAATGGCACAGGAAATATTACAAAGAATCTACAACTGGGGTCTCATCTTACTAAAAAACTTTTTGCACAGCAAAAGAAATCACCAATAGAGTGAAAAGACAACCCATAATGGGAAAAAAAATCTTAGCCAGTAGATCTTCAGACAAAGGACTACTATCTAGAACATAAAGAATTGAAAAAAATCAGACTCTCCAAACGTAAAGACCCAATCCAGAAACAGGCATCTGAAATGAACAGAGACTTCTGAGAAGAGGTACAAAGGCAAACAAATACATGAAAAAATGTTCAACATTACCGGTCATCTGAGAAATACAACATTATCGAGGTTCCATCCCACTCCAGAAAGAATGGAACAACCAATAACAAATGCTGCCAGAGCTATGAAAAATAGGAACCCACTGTTGGTGGGAGTGTAAACTAGTGCAACCACTGTCAAAATCAGTGTGCAGATGCCTCAAAAAACTAGGACTATAAGTCACACTTGACCCAGCTATTCCCCTTTTTAGTATCTTTCCAGAATAATTAAAAGCGTATCACGCAATACATGCACACCCACATTTATAGTTACACAATTTGCAATAGCTAAATCTTAGAAAAAACCCAGATACCCATCAACCAATGAATGAATCAAGAAGATGTGGTTATTTTCTACAAAGGAGTACTACTCAGCCATGAAAAAGAATAAACTTGAGACACAACCTCAAGACCAAAATGTCAAGTGAAATAAATTGGACACACATGTAAACAGCACATTCTCTGGTGTGAGAAACTGAAAGTGTGAGTAGGAACCAAAATGTATAATAGAATCATGAAATAAAAAGAAATTGTTCAAAAGAACAGGAGTAGGTAGTGGGAGAAAAAAATGATAGAATGGAAATAAAGCTTTGTAAATACAGAGGAGAAGAGGGGTTGAAGGGAGGGGAGGGGAATGGGAAAAAGAGAACTAAGATATATCATGTACAGATACAAGTTCCCTATGATGAATGTGATCATTATGCATTATCTAAATCGTACCAATAAACTTAATTTAAAAAAAAAAAAAACCTAAAGGAGAAAACCAACCTGTTGTACAAACTCCGAAGGCACCGGTGTGGCTTGGGTAAAGGTTTCTAAATGAATGCCATGGACAGGATCTTCCACTACCAGACATCCAATGTCAAACCATCTGTAACAGAATACATGGTTTTCATACTGTTTACATGAGAAGTAAAAGTTACAGTGAATAGACAAAAAGTAAAAGAAGCTTAGCATTGAGATAAAGTATCAGATTTTAAAAACAAACTTTTCTAATTATTTGGCAAGGAGACAGCCTTGAAACGATAGATAAAATCACTCCGTTAATTCAAAAAGGAGAAAAAGAAGGGGAAATAAAGACAAAACCATTTAAAGCTGCTGATCACAGCGTAGTCTCCTTCCTTGCTAAGATGGGGGAGAATAATGAAAAGATGACACCAACATGCAAAAGCCAGGTTTACATACGCCTGAGTGTGCAAACAGCTTCTCACAAGTAACAGTGCACGTTACTCGCTAAACATGGAAATTTATGTTACCATCTCTATCATTAATATTAGCAGCCAGCTAGCAGTTACTAGCAAATTTTATTTTTTGGTGTTTTCTTTTCTATCTTTTTGAGAAAGGGTTTCACTGTGCAGTACAGGCTGACTTTGAACTCACTTTGTAGTCCAGGCTGGCCTCAAACTCTATAATCTTGCTGCCTCAGCCTCCTGAGTACTAGGATTATAGGCACTGGCCATCACACCCAGCTACTAGGAAATTTCAAAATACACTCATTTGAAGGAAAAAATAAGGACACTGTCCTCAGGAATGATAAATCCTTCTAATCACATTTTCTGTGACTTTTTCACAAAGAATCAGACTTTGAATACATCCACATAAAATCAAGGAAGTTTTCTTCTACTTAAAAATACTAAGAAATTATAAAAAGAAATCCTTAAATTTACTTATGTGAAGACAACTGTGGCAACATCAGAATCTTAGCTACTAAATTTAAACAACTAGCTGTCCTAAAATTATAAATTTAAACAATATGAGTATTTGGAACAGTATAATGTTCAATGTTCTTCAAAATCTAGTTCATGCCTTAACCTTTCATAAATTTCCTATGACTCCACAGAATTACCTGAAAAGCCATGTAACATATTTGGTTAAAAAAAATACATAACTTCTTCTACAATGATTTAAAGCTCTTCATTTGTACATTTATTTTCTCTCAACTGGCCCATAATATCCCTTCAGAATTAGAGGACATTTTTTTGTATATATAATCCTAGGTACATTATTATCCAACACTGCATAAACAAACAAAAATAAAAAATAACAAAACCACAATGCAATTACAAAAAAAGCTGTATTTCAACAAAAGTCAGTGCTGAATTGTGTTGGCTGGAGATTATTCTAAACACACACACGAGTGCTCTGTAAAACCTCAAACCCAGTGACTGCCACCAGGCCTTCTTGCACATACCCTCCCTTACTTTGAATAACTAAGAAAAACCTGTGTTTGCTACCTGTGGCCAATTATATATAAGCCAATGCACCATTATATCATCCATGAAGCTATTACAACACAATCTTAGAAGGTGGATATTACTGTCTCCATTGTGTAATTCTAAAAAGCAGCAAGGAGGACACAGCAAAAGTGGTCCGAGCTGGCATCAGAATATACTTTCCCCCTGGATGTATAACAGGAGACACTTGTCTTCTAGTATTCAGTGCGAACTTGCAGACCCAACCACATCTTGCTTCTAAGAGGAACATACACAGTAAGCCTCTTACTTGTCAGGCAGGAGCTCTGCAATGAAGTTTTCTACCGACACAGCAGTCTGCTTCTCGTGGATGACGCCAGCGCGACGCAAGCTATCTATGCGCTCCTGCGCACCCTAAACGACAATGGTAGAGACTGGAAACAGTTTTTCTAAAGTATTTAATGTACTCATTTTTTATTATTTACTTGATGATATAATATATACACAACTTATACAACCCACATGCTATAAAAATTCAAACAATACAGAAGTACATAGAGCAAAAACTGAAAAAGACCAATCACATTCCCACTGTTAAGTTTGGGGTCCATCTTCTAAATCATTCCTACATACATTACCATGTTTGCTGTAATTGTTAAAATGAGTCATTTTTAAATTTTATTTTCTAACTGACTACTAATGTAAGAAAGCTGTTTTTTTTAATATTGATCTGTAAGAGGGCCATCTTACTGGATAAAAATATAGCACTATTTTTACTTGAGTCTCTTTACTTTTTAGGTAGGTAATCACATTAACAGTAAAAACGTTTTCTCTTTTTTTCTAATTCCCTTTAATATGGTGTACCATGCACCAAAATGATCAGTTATTTACAAAAAAAATTGTAAATACACACATTATACTAAAGCTTATTCAATAATTACTATTAATAAAGCAAAATCGAGGGGTTAAGTACACTAACTGAAAATCATGAAATATGTATTTGAAAATATGCAAACTATCCAGTAAGTTGGACTAGGGATGACAAGGTTGCTATTTATTACTTCATCTGAATCCTGTCATAAAGAGTGATCATGAATCAGATGATAAAATGTTCAAAGGGCAACGTATTGAAAATAATTTTTGAACAACACCAGCCATTTATGATAAACCTATGCATTTTTAAAGGCAAAATAGTTACACAGAGGAAATGAGATCATGTGTTCAATTTTTATTTGGATAAAAATAAAGTTCAATTACTTCTAGACATGAATTTTTTCAGAGGCTAAATAAAGGAGAGTAGGTGACAACTGTATGAGAATAGGTATAATTTAAACATCATCTCTACTAACAAAAGATGCTACAACTTAAAATATAACTGAAGTTAAAACTATTTTACTCACTCTTATCTCTAGTGCCTAGCACAGTGCCTAACTAATAGATGCTCAACACAAACTCAAACTGAACAAAAGGGAAAAGCAAAGGGTTCTCAAAGCCTTTAACGGCCAGTGTGAAGAACACAGTATGAAAATGACTTCATCAGTTGTGGTGACACTGAAACAAGGCAGCTGCAGATCTGGAAAGAAATGTAACAGGTGAGATTAATGTAATTCTTTAGATGTTATAAGTTTGCTACCTGACTTTTCCCAAGGGAGTTATGGCTATACTTTTATTAAAAAAGTTTAAGTACCCCAGTACCGCAAAAAAAAAAAAAGATTAAGTAAATGTTAATTCAGTACAAACTATTAGGGGAACAGTGGGATGTTTACATTCATCCCCAACACCTTCAAGGTGACATGTGAGCTATGTAACATAACAAAAACTTCCTAGATTTTACACTTTCAGGGAACAGAATTAAGTTTCTTCATTTTTACAAGCTACGAGACAGGACTTTAGGTGATTAAGAATTAGTATAAAATTGCCACCTTGATGTAATCTCAAACTGAATTACAAGACAGACAGGCCTTAAAGAGTTTATATTATATTCTTACGAGTTTCAACTTGGTTCAGACACATAATTACACATCTTCAGAAACGTAGATGTTATTCACATCTTTGTTGAATATAAACTATGAAATGTTCATAAGTATGACTGGTTTTCCAATAAAATTAATGCTTGAAGCCAGGTGTGGTGGTGCACACCTCTAATCCTAGCACTTAGGAGCCTGAGGCAGGAGGACCACTACAAGTTCAAAACCAGCCAAGGCTACAAAATGAGCTCACAGTCAGCCTGAACTGCATAGTGAGACCCTGTATCAAAAAGACCAAAAAAAAGTAATGCATGACACAGAAGTTTCAGAAACTTCCTAAACTTTTAATTTTGCCTAAATTGATTTATCATTTTAAATACTTTAGGGCCAGGGATATAGCTCAGCAGCACAAAGGAAGTATAAGATCCTGAGTTTGATTCCCTGCACAAAAATAAATAAATAAATAAATAAATAAATAAATAAATAAATAAATTCATATGTTTAAAGAACTAGTTCAGAAAAGCCACTCATTTCAAGTAAAATCTGACCCCAAAAAACAATGCTTTACCTTTTTTTGTATTTTAAGATTCTACATTATTTTTCATTAGCTTCTACTGTTATTCTAGAAAAAAAGCCTGACAAATTTATAATTTTTGTTTTACAGTAAAGGCCAGAAAAAGAATGATATACCTCCATATCATATTTATATGGCGCTTTACAATTTAACAAAGCTCTTCCTTTAATCTCTAATTTCAAAACATGGAGTTACCTATTTTTTTGGTCCAAAAGCTTTTGTATTTTAGGATTTTCTCCAGATAACCTCTTAGAAGTAATCTGAAACAATCTATCTTCCCAGATTCTTAAACCCTTTCCAATATGCAAAAGCATTCTTGAAATCTTCAAAGTACAATCTCAATTTACAGATGTGACTTGTTCTAGTCTTTCAAATAAAAATCATCCACATAAACGCTTACGCTTTTCCTCACATGTAACTGATTGGATGTATAGCTATTGCATCACATAATTTACCTATCTGCCGTACTTCTTTCATTTCTAGATGAGACTAAATTCAAACCATAGAGCCATCACTTCGCTGTATTTTATAAAGATCAAACCTACCACAGAAAGCCTTATTGGAAATATACACTGCTAATCAAATGCAAGGGAAATCCATCAGAGAATAGAAACATTTCAAAGTGTGTTCTCAGCACCACTTAAGGCAGGAAATAGGTCAAATGGTTTGTATGTTATTCACTACCTTTAGACATAGTATGACTACTACCTGATAGCTACAAATTCAAAGAGAGTTTTTGTGTGTATGGGGACAGAAAGAGCTCCATATTCTCTTTAAATAAAGTATTACATATAAATAAAAAAGTACCTCAAATTCAGGCAGCACTGTCCAGTAAAATTAAAAATAACATAGCACCAGTGTGGGGTTACTCTAAGCAATGGTTATACTTATAATCAATATACCAGACTTTGCCCAGAGAAATACACCACACCAAGTCCTCACTCTCACACCCTACATGTACTGGCCGAGCGAAGGAAGTGCCTACAGTGCCGGGTTCAGAACACACTCAGTAAACATACACTATTTAACTGCCTTTATATATAATACCAGGATGTCAAAAACCAAAATGCATTTTTCCTTAAATGCAAATCCACACTGTTTGTGGATTCTGTATTGATGAATCTGACTAATCATCAAAATTCATTTGTAACCTCAAAATCAGACATACATAGAACTGTAAGAAACTTGAGTTGCCTGATATGCCCATTTTCAGCTAGGTCACACAAAGACAGGGTTTTCTATCTTCTTGTTTCATGTTGCATACTGTGAACAAGTGTCTTTTTTCCCTATCTAGTGCCAGCTTTTTCCACTTTTGTGCCTTTTGAGTTTAGTGTTCCAAATGACCCCCAGCTCTAGTAGTAAAGTGCTGTCTAGTGTTCCTTAGCACAGTAGGGGCGGTATGTCTAAAGTATAGAACCAATCAATGTGTGTGCAGTAAACATCATTTAAGTATGAGTTACAGTGCTGTTGGCTATGACAGTTCAATATAATCAAAAATAAATATGTGTGTATATATATATATAAACAGAGAGAGAAAAAAAGAGAGATGTATTTATACAGACACAGACATAGAACAGTTATTTATTGATGGACTGGCAAACACGCTACAACCAAAAGCCCACAGGGACCTAATCCTGTGTACCCCCATGGGCCATGGTTCAGTATCCAACCAGTCAGTGTCTGTGGCAACCCCACAGAACAGAACTACATCAAAACCCACAAATCATGTGTGTTTTGCAAACAAGTTTTCTTGAGGGATTAGAACATGATGAATTGCGATTAACAACAGCACTTCAGGATGACTCCAAGATTTCTCACCTGAGAAAGCAGATTAGAAATGTCACCAATTGAGATGGAGAGGGCTGGGTGAGCAAGTCTAAGGGAAAGAAAAATTTAGTTCCAGACATATTAAACTTGAGATATTCAAGTAAAGTTGTCAAAGGCAACTTTTATATAAATCACAAGTTTATAAGAGAGGCCTTAGTGGAGATATAAACCTCGACTGGTCCACACAAAGATGACGTTTAAAGACATGGACAGTAGGTCACCAAAGGGGCAAATGGAGAAGGGACCAAGAAGAGGATGGGCAGAAGAGGCAGCAGCACAGAAAGAGGAGAAGCTGCTTAAAACTGACTGTTAAGTCCAGTAAGGTGGCGTGCACTGGTGACAATGCGTATGCTCTCCAGTGCTGAGGGCAAAGCCTGACTGCAGTAGAGGTAAGAGAGTGTAAGAAGGAAAGCTAAAGAGAAGCGCTGGGGACTCCGAGGACTTCTGCCGCAGAAGAACACACAATAAAGTAGCAGGGTACAGTGGAAGTGAGGTCAAGAATCTGCTGCAGACATCATTTAGCATTTTTAAGGAGGAAGAAAGGTTTATATGCCAATGACTGTTCATTTCATGCGTAACTATATGTATGCAGGTAACAATACAACAGCAAACATTTTTAACAATGTATAAGAGATAAGATTTTTGGAACTTTAACATTTTCAGTATTACTAAGAGATGATTTTAAATTTTCAGGATTCAAAGAATACTGTAATTTCAGTAATTGATTTTAATGTCAGCATTGGGTTAAATTCTTTTTAAGACTAACAACTCCTTGTGCTCTGTTATGGCTTGTGTCTAGATATCCCCCTCAAAGCCTCATGCAGTCATAGGTGAGGCTTTTCAGAGGTGGCTGGATCAAGAGTGTGTGATACTGGGATCAAGGATGTGTGATTGGTCTGGCACAGTTCTGGCTATGCTTAAGGGTAGGGGTGCTACACCCACCCTAGGGGGAGTAACCTACATGAAATATACAGGACAGAAAGAGGGCTGTTGTGTTCTTACTTGCCTGCTTGTCATGGGCTATTTCTCCTCTGGGATGCCCCTCTAGCAATGCCACCCTGGTTGAAGCCAGCCCATTTTAGACTAAAACCTCTACAAACCGTGAGCCAAATAAACCTTTCCTTCTTTAACTTTGGGTGTCGGGTATTTTTGTCTCAGCAACAAAAAAAGTAAGTAAGACATGCTCTCTGACTTTATTTCCTTTTCTCCCCCAATAACCAAAACCTACCTTAGATGTTCTTCAATTAAAACTTTACAATGTCTTCCTAATACTAAGTTGTGTAACTAAACACAGCTGATTACTTCAGTAAACACAGCAGCTCCATACAGACCACAGAATCATTACTAGAGTTATCAAAACATTAACTACCAGATACCATATCCCTAAAATCTATTTTTTTTTTTCAATACTGGGGACTGAACTCAGAGCTTTACATATGCTTGCCAAGTACTCTACACTAAGTTATACTATCAGCCCTTTATCCAAAATATTTTATTTTGAGATAGGCTCTTGTTACATTTCTCGAGCTGGCCTAAACTCGAGCTCCTCCTGCCTTTGGCTCCCCAGTAGCGGGATCATAGGTATGAGTCACCACGCCCAGCTGTTACTCACTTTTAACCCAGCTGCATAGCCCACTGGTTGTGGCGCAATATTGGACTGTCCAGCTTCCCCTATAACCACAGCTAAGCCAAAGACCTCCTGAAAGGCATCTCGGACAGCAGCCACTTTTACTTCTTTATTTGAGGTCACTACAATATCCAGTTCACCTCCAGATTCTATAAAGAAAAGAAAATTTTAATTCCATATTAAAATAGTGAAATTCTCGGAATTATTACCATATTATGTGTGATAACATTTTATTTACAAGATTATTAACTTCATAAAATGATGTAAGACAGAAATCATTACTTTTTTTAAGTAGTTGAGAAAACTAAGGATGGTGAGTCTTGGCCAAGGTAACACGCTGTTAGTATGGGACTGAAAGTTTAGGTCAGAACTAAAACCTATGTCTGTGGACTCTGAAATCCTTTTTTTTACCACACTACTTGAATTTCTCACACTCTAATCTAAAAGTATCTTATGTTCTTGGTCCCATCAACCAACTTTTCCCGTGCTTACAACTCCAAATTAGTGCAGTATTTGCAAGCAGACCGCACAGGCCTTCTAATGCTTTCACACATCCCACTTGCCATAACCAAGGCACATGTTTTCTCCCACTCTATGAAATGTATTAGTAGCTCTGCCTGGAAACAGGATTCTGCGGTTAAACAATTATGGGAGACGCTGCATACCACATTTGCTTCTAGGGAATTTACAATGCACACGAACATATCAAAGATTCTGACAAATCCAACAATTAAAAGTTGTGAGTTTAACCCAGTAACTTCGGTATTTATTCTGTTCATCAGATACTTTCTCAACATCTAATCATGGCTCTTAATAGTATTTACATATCAATTTGGAAAATGATGTAACAGACATAAGAAGAGTTTACTTGCATTTGTATTACTCCATTAATTTAGTCAAGTTTCATTTCTAATTAAGCTCTGGGTGAATACATTCATTACATTTTTAAAGCTGGAAATAAAAAGGTTCCCTACTGCTGATCAATATGCATATTCATTATATGGTAACTTCCAACTCCATGTAGATGCCAGTTTCCAGTCCTTCACTACACAGCAACCACAGAAACTAAACACCTGGCTTATGAAGTATAACCTACACTGCTGGGATATTCAACAGAAATGAAAATGAAGACTCTCACTGATAACACATTTTCAAGTTATATACCAAACAAGGACTACCAGGTTCTATACTTTTTAATCTAGAAAAGAGTTCAAATCTGGGGGCCATTAACCTTACTATATGTGCTCATTATTATTATTATTGTCTTTTTGAGACAGGGTTTTACAGTGTAGTTCAGGCTGGCCTGAAACTCACTTTGTGCCCCACACTGGCCTCAAACTCACTGCAATCCTCCTACCCCAGCCTTCTGAGTGCTGAGATTATAGGCACACACCACCATGCCCATCATGTGCTCATTTTTTTTTGAAAAGCATATATATTTTTTTAAAAAAGCATATACTACAAAGGTATTTATTTCTAAATTATATATGTACTACTATCCTACTGCAAATAAGTAATTTTTTTTTATTTTAAAAAAATAAAAGTACAAAAACATATTAACAAACAGACACCAATTAGCATAAAAAATAGTACAATCACAACTGATCTATAGACAAGGTGACATGGTCTCAACAGTGGTTATTGCTCCATCCACTGATATTTTCGAAGTGTAAATATATGAACCCATATACAGACATGCAAAATAAGTCAGACAATTAATCCTCTCAACAACAGAAAAAACACAAATACCAAAGATCCAAACACAAAAAACAAAACAGGCAAACAACAACAGTAACAACAACAACAACAACAACAAAAAACCACCAATAGTTGCTGCTTTCCATATTGATATCTTCGAAGTGTGTGTTCAGGATAACACATACAGACATACAAGATTGATCAAATAACCCGTCATCGATTATTTCTTAGCATTCAGTGATAAAATACAATAGTAGAACCATGTTAGCTCTCCTGCACATATGTATATTCATATATACATACATACATTTTTGCTCTTTTTTTTCTCCTTTCCCTCGTCCCATCTGTTCTTTGTTTTAGAACAGATTTCCTTCATGTCTCTTAGTTTATATTCCCACGCTCGGGTTCTTACACCAGTGATACAATACGTTGCCTGCACATGTATCGCTGATTTATTTCACTTATGAGTATGGACTCCAGTTTTGACCACTTGCCTACAAAGTCCCCAAAACTGTCTTTC